>CM051264.1:66091686-66304186 GCA_027921565.1 Artemia sinica | reverse complement strand
AAAAAAAAAATAATTTTCTTAAATAGATGATGGTTAGATGAAGAGCATTTCCTAAATTTGAAAAAAAATGTGTTTTGGGGAACGTGAAAAACCTTGCGTCTTATTATAAAAAGAGGGCTGAAATGCTGCAAAATTGCTATTCAAGTACACTTCGTCTCTGTTGCGGTCAAATCGTATTTTCTGTAGAATACGAATTACAAGAAATCAAGTCGTTTCTGGAGTCACTAAAAAATCCATGAGAAATTAAGGACTAACACATCCAACAAATCACCGGTTTTAACCATCCTGCAAAGCAAAAGAAGAAGGGGCATATGGGATCATACTTGTCCTCGCCTCCAATTTTGTGCAATAATTTTTTGTTAGCTGTTAGATTCTTGCGATTTCAGATTGAGTTGTTTCAGATAAATTTAGCGTTTCAAAAAAAAAGTACAATATTTGTTATGTTCTCTCCAATTTGAAAATTTTTAACACATTCATTTGACAGAAACCATTCTAAATTCATAAGGCGTAATTAAATACATTCTCTTATTTCTGCTTATTTCTATATATATATATATATATATATATATATATATATATATATATATATATATATATATATATATATATATATATATATATATATATATATATATATATATATATATAATTTCCTTTCCGCAATTGGTGATTGTCAATTTTAAACTTGGCTACTAACTACAAACTGAAAGAAGGAAAAAAGGATAATAACTTTGCTGTTCTATTTACCGCCAATGTTCTTGTTTCTCATATTTTGGATTCTAGCTAGTAATGAAAAATCTTTTACGAGCAACAAAATTTTAATTAAAATGAAGAATTTAGAATTTAAGAACACAAATTTCTAGTAAACGAACAAAACTACCTCAACTGTAATTTTATAAACACTAATTGTCTCTTTGTGGTAAACTTTTGGAATTGATTTTTTGCGTTTAATTAAAATTTATGTTCCTAAATTATTAATTTATCTTTTTACTTAAAATTTTGTTGCTCATAAAATCTTTTGATTCCTAACTAAAACCAAAAATGCAAGAAACAAGAATTTGGCGGTAAATCAAACAGCAAAGCTGTTATTTTTTTAAGTCTGTAGTTTTTAGGTTGTAGGTGTAGTTTGTAGGTTTCCAATAAAGAAGTTTTTTCAACTGATAGCAGGTAGCAACATTAAAACTTAAAACGAACAGAAATGATTCCATATATGAGGGGACTGCCCCCTACTCAATCCCTCGCTCTTCACACAAAGGCTTTTTAGTACTTTGAAAAGCATCTTAGTCTAATGTTACGGCACTTTTGTTTTAAGAGTTGTTCTTAAAGAAATAGGACAAAGTCAAACTAGCGTAAGACGAGGTATTGAGAACGAGGCAGTCTCCTTATATACGTAATAATTTTTGTTCGTTCTAAGTTTTAAAGTTGCTCCGTACTTTAAGTTGAAAAAAAATTGTTTTATAATTTAGTCTCTGACCACTTTTCAAATAATACCAAGGAGTCCACCTCCCTCCTCCATGGAAAATTTATCCCCAAAAAATTCCTCCATAGAAAATTCCTACCACATAATAAACTTCCCCTCCGCCAGAAACTTCCCCAGGAAAATCCTATTCCTGCTGAAAATATCCCCCCTCCAGAATATTTCCTGCGGACGGTTCCGCCAAAAAAGTTCTCCTCAGCCTACTTTTATTTTAGATTTTTTTTTTTTGTAATTTTGATCGTTTTACAAGTAATGATGGAAATCTTCTCCTTCCTGGAAAATATTTCCTGGAAATCTTTATCCCCCAAAATGGCAAGCTTTTCATGCAAAACATCCCGCTCTGGAGAATTCTTCCGTGAAAACTCCCTCATGGATAATTTTTCCTGCGGAAAATCCCCCCATGAAAAAATACTCCCGACAGTTCCAACCCCACTGAAAATTTCCCTATGACGATTCCTCACCCAGCATCTCCGAGTGAAAAGTTGAGTCACAAAAGAGAAAGTAAGACAAAGAAATATATTTTAGAAATATATATCCACAGAATGTGCCCTAGCCATCTCATCCTCTTTCTCATTATAGCCCTAGAAAGCGGTATTGAACTACACTTTTCATTCAGCCTACAGTTTGAAATGCGATCAGTCAGTCGGGTACCCAAAACAATACGTAGGTAATTTCTTTGGAAAATCATACATATACGTATATGAATTATGATTCAAATAACTAAGATGAAATAACAGAAAGTAATTGATTGGACCTGATTAATTGTAGGATAATCTTTATGAAATAAATGCTTTAAACTCTGAGAATTGGAAAAAAAACATTACGCTTTTTATGTTGTTGATCCAATTCTTAAAGATTTTGAAGTAACACATCATATTTAAGTGTCTTGAATTGTCTTGACGCAAATAATATCTTTTAGTTACTCCAATATCCCTTCTTCATTTCCTGAAAGCTTCAACTTAATACCATTGGCTGTTCCTGTGATGAGGCAGATACGCTCTTTTACCGCCCCGATGCATAATATGTCTTTTGATATAGTTAAACAGCACCCTCAGCAATCTCTGAAACTACTACTACTAACAAGTCACTGCAGCACCAAGTCACCTGAGGCCAACACAGCTACGCTGAGGTCACCTGAGGCCAACACAGCTAATATAAATGTTTTTACTTTTATAACTTTAATAAATCAAATAATATAAACATTTTGATAACTAAATATCAGTACATGTATATTAAACTGACAATGCACATTCATTTGTCTTTTTCAGGAAAGTGCAAATTTTGTTCTGGCCTTTGGAAGGCATAGGGGTTTTGCGCCCAACTGATGTTAATTTCTGCTCGTTTTGAGTTTGACTCGGTTAATTATTGTAATTTCTGTTCGTTTTGGGTTTCATTTATTTATCGATGCTGATTTGTGGTAGTTTCACGCTTGGTAGATTATTTGATTTTACTTTTGCTAATTGTTTGTTTAATGGAGTTCTTTACTTTTCTTTGAAAAACTTATTTTGTGGAAAAAGTTTTTTAAATAAGTTTCTGTTCGTTTTATATTGAGATAATCTATTCAGGGAAAAAGAACATAATACTTTAAATCTGATCGTTTTTTAATGCTTTATAGTTTGGCCTGCAAAATTTTGATTGGATGTGTTTTGGGAAATGGTGGGCGTGAGAGGGGCGTTAGTCGCTATCCAATCACTTTCAACTACTAAAAAAGGCACTAGCCCTTAAAATTTCCAATTGAATGAGCCCCTTTGAAGTTTCTACGACAACGCTTTCAATAAAAACTTTATATGCCCCAGGGCATAACTTACAACCCTTGTCCCGAGGGCTGCAGGGGAAGGTGTTGTCATCCTTAAAGACCTATTTTCTAAAACTTTCAACTACGTTGAGTAAAATGGCTATCAAAAAAATTGGATTGGATGTGTTTGGGGAAAAGGTGGGTGTGAGAGGGGGGTTAGTTGCCCTCCAATCACTCTCGACTGTTAAAAAGGGTACTATCCCTTTGAATTTCAAATCGAATGAGCCCTTTTTCAAGTTTCTACGACAAAGATTTCAATAAAAACCTTATATGCCTCCAGGGCATAAATCATAATCCTTGCCATGAGGGTTGTGGGGGAGTGTCCTCCTTAAAAATATATTTTCTATCTGGAAATCAACTACGCTGAACAAAAAGGCTATCTCAAATTTTTATTGGATGTATTTGGGGAAAAGGTGGGCGTGAGAGGGAGGTTAGTTGCCCTCCAATCACTCTCGACTGTTAAAAAGGGTACTATCCCTTTGAATTTCAAATCGAATGAGCCCTTTTTCAAGTTTCTACGACAAAGATTTCAATAAAAACCTTATATGCCTCCAGGGCATAAATCATAATCCTTGCCCTGAGGGTTGTGGGGGAGTGTCCTCCTTAAAAATATATTTTCTATCTGGAAATCAACTGTGCTGAACAAACTGGGTATCTCAAAATTTTGATTGGATGTGTTTGGGGGAATGATGGGCGTGGGGAGAGGGGCTAGGTGCCCTCCAATCACTTTCGACTATTAAAAAGGGCACCAGCCCTTTGAATTTCCAATCGAATGAGCTTTTTTTAGAAGTTTCTACGACAACGCCTTCTTTAAAAACCTTATATGCCCCCAGGGTATAGCTTAAAACCCTTGCCCTGAGGACTGTGGGGGAGTGTCCTCCTCAAAAACATATTTTCTATCTGGAAATCAACTACGCTGAACAAACTGGGTATCTCAAAATTTTGATTGGATGTGTTTGGGGAAATGATGGGCGTGGGGGAGGGCTAGTTGCCCTCCAATCACTTTCGACTATTAAAAAGGGTACTAGCCTTTCGAATTTCCAATCGAATGAGTCTGTTTTGAAGTTTCTACGACAACGCCTTCTATAAGAGCTTATATGCCCCCAGGGAATAACTTAAAACCCTTGCCCTGAGGGTTGTGGGGGAGTGTCCTCCTCAAAAACATATTTTCTATCTGGAAATCAACTACACTGAACAATATGGCTATCTCAAAGTTTTGTTTGGATGTGTTTGGGGAATAATGGGCGTTGGGGGGGGGGCTAGTTGCCCTCCAATCACTTTCAACTATTAAAAAGGGTACTAGCCCTTCGAATTTCCAATCGAATGAGTCTGTTTTGAAGTTTCTACGACAACGCCTTCTATAAAAGCTTATATGCCCCCAGGGCATGACTTAAAACCCTTGCCCTGAGGGTTTTGGAGGAGTGTCCTCAAAAAATAATTTATATCAGGAAATCAACTACACTGAACAAAATGGCTATCTCAAAATTTTGATTGGATGTGTTTGGGGGAATGATGGGCACGGGGGGACTAGTTCCCCTCCAATCACTTTCGACTATTAAAAAGGGCACTAGAACTCTCAATTCCCAATGGAATGAACCCCTTTTGAAGTTTCTACGACAACCCCTTCCATATGAAGTGCCCTTCTCTGAAGGAAGAAAAATACACAGTACATTGCTCCAACATCGTTCTTATATGCCCTCATGGCATAACTTAAAACCCTTGCCCCGAGGGTTGTGAGGGAGTGTCCTCTTCAAAAACAAATTTTCTATCTGGAAATCAACTACGCTGAACAAATGGCTATCTCAAAATTTTGATTGGATGTGTTTGGGGGAATGATGGGCGGGGAGGGGGGGGGGGTGGCTAGTTGCCCTCCAATCACTTTTGACTATCAAAAAGGGCACTAGCCCTTCGAATTTCAATCGAATAAGCCCTTTTTCAAGTTTCTACGACAAAAATTTCAATAAAAACCTTATATGCCTCCAGGGCATAACTTATAATCCTTGCCCTGAGGGTTGTGGGGGAGTTTCCTCCTCAAAAATATATTTTCTATCTGGGAATCAACTACGCTGTATAAAATGGCTATCTCAAAATTTTTATTGGATGTGTTTGGGGAAAAGGTGGGCGTGAGAGGGGGTTAGTTGCCCTCCAATTACTTTCGATTACTAAAAAGGGTACCATCCCTTTGAGGGTTGTGGGGGAGTTTCCTCCTCAAAAATATATTTTCTATCTGGAAATCAACTACGCTGAACAAAATGGTTATATCAAAATTTTGATTGGATGTGTTTGGGGGAATGACGGACGTGTGGAGGGGGCTAGTTGTTTTTGGGGAGTGTCCTCCTCAAAAACATAGTTTATATCTGGAAATCAACTACGCTGAACAAAATGGCTATCTCAAAATTTTGATTGGAGGTTTTTGGGGAATAATGGGCATGGGGGGCTAGTTGCCCTCCAATCCCTTTCGACTATTAAAAAGATTACTAGCCTTTCGAATTTCCAATAGAATGAGCCTGTTTTGAAGTTTCTACGACAACGCCCTCTATAAAAGCTTATATGCCAATCCCCTTGAATAAAGATCATTTTCAGTTTTTTCTAGTCACCTGTTTTACCAGCTACTAAATAAGTACCATTTTTACCCCCCTCAAAACTTAATTCCCCCCCCCTAGCATAACCCTACATACGATAAAAGAAAAAATAACTCAATTTGTTATTATTTAGTCCATTTTTTTGTTATTTATTCAGAATATTAACGAAGGACGCTGTTCACCCCCTCCTTGCATAACCCTACATACGATAAAAGAAAAAATAAAACATTTTTTATTATTTAGTCCTTTTTTTGTTACTTATTCAGAACACTAGCGAGGGGCGCTGTTATCCCCCTCCTAGCATAACCCTACATACGATAAAAGAAAAATAACACAATTTGTTATTATTTAGTCCATTTTTTTGTTATTTATTCAGAATATTAACGAAGGACGCTGTTCACCCCCTCCTTGCATAACCCTACATACGATAAAAGAAAAAATAAAACATTTTTTATTATTTAGTCCGTTTTTTTTTGTTATTTATTCAGAATATTAACGAGGGGCGCTGTTCAACCCCTCCTAGCATAACCCTACATACGATAAAAGAAAAAATAACACAATTTTTTATTATTTAGTCCCAACATATAATAAAAGAAAAAAAAATGAACTATTAGCTACGTTTGAAATTTATTCATAATATTAATGGTGGGGATTGCACCCCTTCCCCAACTCCTCTTTTTTTCTACAATAATTTACCCTGATTATTAGCTGAGTAGGCGATGTTCCTTTCATCGAGTTTGCCTAATTAAGACTGCAGTGAAATATGGATTGGAATTTCCCGAGCAGCGACAAAGTACCCTTTTAGTCAAAATATCTAAACAGCTGTTATAGAGCATGCGAATTTTATCGTAGATATGTAGTTATGATTGTTTACTTCGAGGGTTTGCGTCATGTAATTACAGGAGTTCACTTTCTGTGTGAAACCCAGATGATAGATAGTTAATTGGTAACTATAGGAAAAAAAAGGATCATGTTCTTATGATAAATCAAGAATAATGTGTATTTACTTACCATCATAATTCTTTTGTTGTCCTCCATTAGAAAAACGAATAAATTTAACCATAAAGGATTATCTTTTCAAGTTGTTTTTTTCAACTGATCTAGAAAAACTAATTGCATCTTAATTTATACCGAAAAAAACACGAATATAAGCCCTCCAGCTGTAAACTAGTACTTCTAGAATGAGACTATCCTTTGAATACGCAATATAAGGAATTTTGAATATTGAACCAGGAAAGAAAAAAACACGTTATGATGATGGATGAACGAACTTGGTAAAGCATGTATCGTCTAAACTAGTCTGATTGCATTATACAATCTCAACAATAGTGTTAAAACATGTTTGATCGCTTTATAGGTCTATAATATAAAGGGATTGGTCACTTTTTGCAATGTACCGTTCAAACTGCACTATATATTCAAGCTTCAGGCGTAGGGGTTCCTTGTAGGGTTGATATAGCAATATAGGATACTACTAGCCTATGTGCCTTCTATGAATTGTTTTTCCAGCACTTCGTATGGAAGGGGTTTTCCCAGAAAATTGAGAAGGGGCCTATTCGTTTTGAAACTGAAAGTTCTAGTATAAAAGAGTTCGTAGTAATGAACTGTAAGTAAGGAGCGATCCGGCTCAATAGTAACCGAAACTCTAAAAAACGGAATTTTGATAACAATAGATACATCAGAAAAATCAGATTTTAATGTTGATTCCAAATATATGAGTTTCATCAAGTATAGTTTTACCTATCAAAAGTTAAGCGCCTGAGAAAATTTGCCTTATTTTAGAAAAAAGGGGTAAAAAAAAACCCTAAAAGTCATACAACTTTAATGAAAATCCCACCATAAGATTCAGCGTATCAAAGAACCCTAATATAGAGGTTTCAAGCTCCTATCTGCAAAAATGTGGAATTTTGTTTTTTTTTGCCAGAAGAAAGATCACGGATGCGTGTTTATTTGTTTGTTTTTTTGTTTGTTTGTTTTTCCCAGGGGTGATCGTATCGATCCAGTAGTCCTAGAATATTGTGAGAGGGCTCATTCGAACGGAAACTAAAAGTTCTAGTGCCCTTTTTAAGTGACCAAACATTTGGAGGGTAACTTGGCCCCCTCCCACGCTCATTTTTTCCCGACGTTACCTAATCAAAATTTTGAGATAGCTATTTTGTTCAGCATAGTCGAAAATCTAATTAATATGTCTTTGAGGATGACTTAATCCCCCACTGTTCCCGTGGGAAGGGCTGCAAGTTATAAACTTTGCCCATTGTTTACATATAGAATTGGTTATTGGGAAATGTACAGGCGTTTTCAGGAGGAATTTTTTCTAGTAGGGGTTGGGGTCAGAGTAGGCGTTACGGGGGAGGATCTTTCCATGGAGGATATTTCCTTGGGGGAAGGGACGTTTCTATGAAGGGGGCGCCAGATTTCCCAGCATTATTTAAAAAACGATCAGAAATTAAATAAAAAACAAGTTTTTTTCAACTCAAAGTAAGAAGCTAAACTAAACGTAAAACGAACAGAAATTATTACGTATACGAGGGGGTTCACCCCCGAGTCAATACCTCGCTCTTTACGCTAAAGTTTTTTTAGTACTTTCAAAAGAGCTATCTATTCTAATTAACCGGCCTTTGTGATTCAGGGGTTTGTGATTCGAACAAAATTCGAGCTTTAGCGTAAAGAGCGAGGTATTGACTAGGGAGCGAACTCCCTAATATACGTAATAAAAACATACGAATACAGAAATTCGTTACGTAAGTTAATTCGTAACTTAGGCTCCGTCAGAACAAAATTTCGAGATAGCCAATTAGCCATAAAAAGGAAAATTAATACGCGAATTTCATTTTAATAAGTCATGTACGGTGAGCCAAAATCAAAGCTGCATTAATTTGAAAACGGTCAGAAATTAACTAAAAAAAAAGTTTTTAACTGAAAGTAAGGAGCGACAATAAAACTTAAAACGAACAGAAAGTATTCCGTATATGAAAGGGACTGTCCTCTCCTCAACGCCTCGCTCTTTATGCTAAAGTTTGACTCTGTCTCACAACTTTATTTTTTTAAACAATAAAAAACTTTAGCGTAAACTAAACGGATTAAAATACAGGTGAAATTTGTTGCGCAATTAACTTTTCTTGAGTAAACATATTGTGAGCGAAGGAGAATGTGCTTCGTTGATGGATAAAGTCACTTCTACGGAACTTGACCTGGAAAAAACTAAGCGGGAGTTAATGCAAAATATAACTAAGAAGGTTAATGAAAGGTTATCAGATGCTGATTCTTTCCGCTAGTCATCCCACGACATTATTTGTCAAATATATGACGCGATTACTCTTGATTTTCAGCCAAAATTTGAAAAATTTGAACAGTCGCTGATAACTCTTCGCAACCCAATTATAAATCAAGAAGAGAACATCATGAAAATTGAGATGAAACTAGATTCATTTGAACAAGAAGTGCTGTTTGATTCGCTAATTTTGCATGGTGTTAAGCAGCAGTCGGGATCTGACCTCCAATCAACAATCCTGCAAGTTTTCGTAACCAAAATGAACCTGACTGAAATAAATGTTGCCCAAATTAGGAATTCTACAGATTCAAAATATCTACTGCTTTAACCGATGCCTCCCTGAACGACAAAGTCCCTCCTGTTTTAGTTAAATTTGTGAATAGTGATATAGCGAAGAAAGTCTTCAAAGCAAAAGCCAGGTTTTCCCATCTATCTAAATCATTAACCGAGATAACTTGGATTTGAACTAAACATGTTCCCTGTTTTATTGTAATTGTATCATTTTCATGCTTATTAGTTACCCAAATAAAACCTTCTCCTTTGTCGTAAGATATAATCTGTTCTTCGTATAGCAGATTTTTAGGAATTTCATTTGACGGGATCGCAAACCATATTTCAGATTTGCTATCCACTGGTTCAATCATTTGTGATATTTGAATTCTTTGCATCGTTTTGGGAGGGATCTTTGTTTTCCGTATCGCGAACCCGTAATATTTCTCTTCACTATTATTGTCTATTAGATTCATACTGGTGCTATGCTGCGTCACTGCGGCATCTTGCGGCGTCACATTGGGTTTTACTATGTTTTTCCATAATTCCACTATTTTATTGATTTCGTGTGACCTATACTGTTGCATATTTCCTATTTTTGTTTTTACAGATTCAATACAGTTATTATTTAAATTTACTTCATTTCTTCAATTTCTCTCAAAATAATTGAACAAATTTCTGATTATGCCATGTCCTCCTTGCGAGACATGAGGTTCAAAAGATTGCGACATTATACTGCCAGAAATTTTATTTACTGTTACGTTCTCTTCGTAACCTCTGTTACAATTTCTTAAGGTAGAAATTCCTTCTCGTACCTTAGCCGGGTAGACAAGCCTTTCGTTTGCTACGTTTAATAATACCTTATTCGACCTTAAAAATTTGCGCCGATAATGGCTTCATACGGAAAGCTATTGCATATTATAAAATTAGTCGGAAAAATTCTATTATCCCTTTTTACGTCTAGGCGAATTGAACCTTTTGCATCCAATTTATACCTTGTCACGCTAGTTAAATTGGGATTATTAGGATTCCTTTGTCGCCTAATATGCGGAGGCAACATATTGAATACGCATGAGTTTATGATATTCACCGTGGCACCAGAGTCAATTAAAGCCTTAAAGTAGACATTGGCCACACAAAAGTCATTAAATATGGGTAAATTATTGTTACTATCACTACAAGACGGCACTACTATTGGGTTGGACCTATAAAATATTCTAGGCCCCTTCTGGGTCCAATTTATTCTTCTGAGGGGCCTGACACGTTTCCCTGCGGACTTATTTCATCCGTCGGTGTCTGGATTAGAGATTCGGATATGTTCATGGAATCTTTAGCTAATTGATTTACATTTTTTTGTCGATTTTGCCATGTATTATTACGATAGTTTGGATTTCTTGTGCCAGTGCCGGGTGCTGGCGTCAACCGCAAATGCCGTTGGCTTGAAAAATTTGCATTTCCCGTTGGCCGATAATTATTTTGTTTATTGGGGGGGAGGATTGTACAACTTTGGTTGGTACGCGTTGTTAGGTACTGATTGGCGCAATCTTCCCTGGCTATAGCCTAGTGCACCACTGGCGCTAAAATTTGTTCTTCCGAACAAATGGTTGCCATAATTTCTCGTATCACCGGCGAAAATCCTTGGTGTGCGATTGGGGACGTCACGGCACTCTCTCGCAATATACCCAACACGATTACAAATATAGCATCTTATTATTGTAGGATTATTTTCATAACTAATTTGTTTGACGGACCGAAAACGTACTGTTTTCTGCCTAGCGGGTTCTCGCGTTTTATTTCTTTGTGGCCCTGGGAAATTATCCCTTGAAAAGAAGTTTGTAGAAGCTTGATCGCCCTTGATTCACCTAGGCTATTTATTTTTGTTTTACCGTGATTTGCAATCATCGTATCAATTTCGATCATTCGACCCACTTCCTGAACTGCAAGGTCCAACGTTTGGATGTTTTTGGATATTACCATTCTATATAATTTTGGGAGTAGCCCTTGCAAGAAGGTTTCTAGTATGATTTCTTCATACAGTTCTCCTGAACCTTTTCCGAATTTTGCTTCTACTGAAATCCGTATATTGTGAAGATATTCTCTTATATTCTGTGTATGGTCAAAGCTTACCATTCCGTGTTTTAATTTATTTGTTGAACTAGTATCGATGAATCTATCTTTGAATGCCGTTAACAATTTTTCTACTGTATTTAACGGCAAATTGTCATCATCTCCTATGGTATTTTCAATTTGCTTTAGGAAGGTTAAGGCCTGCCCTCTTAATCTAAGTAGGAGCATACCGACTAACGTTTCTAGCTCTGTTTTTGTTAATTCTACAAACTGGGCCAATTGGATATTAAATTCGTCGATATCTGTTGGTCCATCATATTGCGGAATAGGTTTTTCTATTTCTACATTTTTCACGACCAACTTTTGCGCCATTCATAGTTCGCCTAATTCTTCTGACATTTTTGCGTTTGAATTAACTCAAAATAATTTTTTTTTCAGTTAACCTATTTTGGGGGAGGCTATTATCTCCTATGAGATATTTTAAAGGGTTTTCCTATAATAGCTTAGCGGTTATAGGCCTACTCACTTTTTTTTATAAGTATGTATCTCTCCAATGATATAAATTTAAATTACGAAGTTTGTAGCATAACTAGTTCGCATGTTTTCCTCCAAGTTTACGACCGTGCCATTTGTCGCATTAAGGTTTAAAGTTGTGAACTTACACCTTGTAAGTTTTCCGATAGTGCCACTTATAGCGCTAGAGATTGTGCCTTCGAGGACTGCGCCTCAGCAATGGGGAGCAAGGTAAATGGGTGACCGCGCCACTCTCAATCTTAGAGAGAAAATAAAATATGTAACAATATAAATGTAACCTCTTTTCCTTGAGTTATCTTCTTGTCAATTACCTCCAATGTTATGTAGAAATCAGATTCCTTAGGGAGCACTACCGATGGAGACCTACGAGCTAGTTACCTGCTGTGCGATTAGATACAGACATATAAATAAAACAAACACAAATAGAAAAGCAATAGTTTTATTGAGACTTACATTTAGGTGTACAACAGTGCTTCACTTCAACTGACAACAATAGAGGCAGAGATAATAATTACCAAATCTATACAATGACTGCATAATGATAATTCTGACAAATGAATGTCAAATAATAGTTGTGACAAACGAATGCATCGAAAAAAGTATGACACCTGAATGCCCCGAAAAACACTTTTCTTCATTATATTAAACTATTCCTGCTTCTGCGCCCTAAGTGCTATTTCACAATTGGCCCAAATCTTGTGAAGGGCCCGCTACCTTGTAATTATGTTTGCAAACTCACTTCATTATGCTAATTGTCCATCCAATAATTTGTTTTAAATATTTTTGATGATTAAATATTCATACTGCTCTTAAAACTTAAACTTCCTGTGAACTTTGTATCTAGTATTTTTTTTTATTGCCAAGCATCTTCGCGAAATTCAAAACCGATTAGCGCCAATGTTCGGCTGAGACTAGAATGCAGTTTTTCTTTTGCTGATTGAGAAGTTTTTTTTGAAACGGGATTTAAACTTAATTAGGGGAAGTTTAATTTATGTCGGAATTATCTTTAGAAGGAATTTCTTTGTATTTTAAATATATCACATATTACTCGCGGTACAGTTATCTATTGTAATTTCTTTTCACACAGTGACTTTTGATTTAGTTTTAAAGTAAATTTAGTTTTATAGATTAATGGCAAATTGCATAGCTTTGGGAGGGTTGACATATTCATTATCCTTAGAGACAAAGCTACTGGACCGTTCTATTATGCTGAGAAAAATGGCTGTCTCAAAATTTATTTTGATTAGATGCATTTGGAACAAGAATGGGCTTAGGATGAGGGCTACTTGCCCTCCAATCCCTTTTAGCTCTTAAAAAGAGCAGTAGAACTTTTTATTTCCAATCGAATTAGCTTAGTTAAAAGTTTCAATAATAGTACTAGCTATTATAGAGCGGCGCAGACTATGATATTGCTCAAATGTCCTTTTGAAAATCTGCATGCATAAAGTTTTTTCGTTTAATTGAAACTCCCCCTAAACGTTACGTAAAAGTTTCACCTTAACACCCGTAGTGTCATTAGCTATAGGAACTGTAGTGGTAGTATTAATAGTATACACCTAGTGCCTTCTGACTAGTTCCAGAACCGCCACAACTTATCCTTAAAGGTCTAGCTTAATAATTTAAGCGGTTCATGAGATATTGCTTTGTCACATTTTTGAAAATATACATGCTCATAGATCATTTTGGTTTAGTTCACCCTTAGAAGCTTCGTCTTGATAAGGTAAGCCCTTCCACAGACAGTGATGAAACACCTGTATCAGCAGTCTGTATGCACAGAATGTGATTTGATTTAGTTCAATTTTCCCCTCAACATTTCCTCAGATATTCATTTCAATATCCTCAGCCTAGTACTCGCTACAGAAGTAGTACTTTTAGTGGTAGTAGTGGTATCAGTAGTAGTAGTAGTAGCGGTAACAGTAGTATTGACGGTAGTTGTAGTAGTATTAGTAGTAGTAACTTGCAAATATTGCCTGTTTGGTCAATTCTTAATCTCCCTTATCATTTCCTGAAAGTTCCAAGTTAATATAATCAGTTATTCTTAAGTTACGTCCTTTTGACAGCCCATATGCACAGAAGGTGTTTTGATTTTGTTCAAAACTCCCCTCAGAATTCTCTGAAAGGCTCACCTGAATAACTTTCGTATTTTTGGAAAGCAAAGGTCAAACACGCATACCTTTCTCAATAACATATACTATGTGTAAGCAATGGACGAATTGCCCAACTTAGAACCCTTTCCTTGAGAGCTCTAGGGGGGGGGCATTGACATCTCCAAAGGCATAACTACTAAGGTTTTCAACAATTCTGACGAATATAAATGTTTCAGAATTTTCATTGGACGTGTTTTGGGAAATGATGGGTGGATGTGGGCGCAGGTTGCTCTCCAAACGCTTTTGACTCTTAAAAAGGGCACTATAACTGCTAATTTCCAATCAAATGAGCCTTCTTCGAAGTTTAAATGACCATACATTCCATAATAACCTTATATGGCCCCAGGGCATAACTTACTACCCTTACCCCAGGGCTCTGGTGGGTTAGGCCTGGAGGCATTGTTCTATATTCTTTGGACCATCTTGAGAAAAATGAGTTTGAGGAAAATAGTGTGTTGGGGAGGAGGGGCTAGATGCCCCTCTCCATCACTCTTGACTCTTATCAAGGGAACTAAAAATCTTAACTTCCAGTTAAATGATCCTCTTGTAAAGTTTATGTGACCATCCCTTCGATAAAAAACCTTATATGTCCCCGGAGCATAACTTACAACCCTTGCCCCTAGGCTCCGGGGGGTTGTTTCAACTACAAAGGCTGTTTATGGGGTAAAGAGGATATGGGTGGGCTAGCTGTCCTCCAACCACTTTCGACTCTTAAAAAGGGCACTAGAACTTCTGGTTTTTCAATTGAATGAGACCCCTCCAAAGTTTATACCACCACCCATTCCATAAACCATTTCCACCCAAACCTTATAATTCAATGATGGACAACTAGTATAACTTACACTACGTATAACTTACGTTTCCCAGAGGGCTGGGGGTTTGTCATCCCCAAAGACATAATTACTGGACCTTTCAACTATGCTGAATCAAATAGCTACCTCTGAAATTTTGATTGGATGTGTTTGAGGAAATGATGAGTGGGGGGCTGGTTGCCCTCTAATCACTTTCTTCTAATTTCCATTGGAATGAGCCCCTTTCAAAGTTTCTGTGACAACACCTTCTATACGATGTGCGCTGGTCAGAAAAAAATAAAACATTGTGTCCACATCTCTCTTATCTTAAGCAGCACCATTGCGCTGCATTTGATAGTATTTTACATTAAAAAAAATTACTAGTTTACATTTTTTGTTTTTTTCTATAAGAATCCTTAGTTTGGGGTGCTATTTGTATGTTGGAAAAACTTTTTCAACGATTTTTAATCCTTACACAAACATTATTGTTTAGTTTAGTTTTATACCTCCTCAAGTTGACCTGAAAATTCAAAATTAATACCATTCCTAAATAATTCTATCCATGCTCTTTGACAGCCTGATGCACTTACCCTCTTTTGATTTATTTAAATTGTAACAGCGGAAGTATTAATAGTAGTAACCCTGAAAGTTTCAACATAATACCGCCAGTCATTCTCCAGATATTGCTGAGGTATCCTATTGGTAACGATACACACAGTACCTTTTGATTTAGTTTTAAAGCAACATTTAGTTTAAATGTTAACGGGCAAATTGCATAACAGTGGCTACTACCCATAGGCTTAGGTCACTTGTTCGCTTGCGAGTACAAGCACTTTCGGTCTCCCGTTTTGCATACAAGTCCAGTGGACATTGTCTGTCATGAGTCAACCCAAAAATATCGATCATCCCTTAGTTCCATAACCATCTACCTTAGTTCTGTCATAGGATGGTTGAATGATAGATTATCTTTCCAAAAGTGAAACGACACCATTTTTATGTAATTCTAAAAAGGCTTATGCCAGCTTTGCCTTTCACTCAGACTATCTGTCTTGGCTTTTTTTTCCAATTATCCATGGCTTAAGGGCACCTTGATTATAGTTCAAAGTTACCGAAGCCTAGAGATATAGTTGCTGGACCGTTCTACTATAAAGAAGAAAATGACTGTCTCTAAATTTTGATTGGATGTGTTTGGAAAATGAATGGGCTCGGGAGGCAGGGGTGCTTGCCCTCCAGTTACAGTTTACTCTTAAGAAGGGTAGGGGAACTTCTAATTTCTAGTCGAATTAGCTTAGTCAAAAGTTTGAATAATATTGCTAGCTATTATAGAGCTGTGCTGCCTATGATATTGCTAAAATACCGTTTAGAAAACCTGCATACATACAGTTTTTTTCGTTTAATTGAGTCTCCTCCTAAATTTTCCCTAAAAGTTTCAAATCAATACCCTTAGCGCCATTAGTTGTAGCAAATGTAGCGGTAGTATTAAGAGTATATAAATAGTGCCTTCTTGCTAGTTCAAAATCTTTCACAACTTACCCTTAAAGATCTAACTCAAGCCATTCTTGAGAAATTGTTTTGTCACCTTTATCAAAATCTACATACTCATACTCCGTTTTTATTTAGTTCAAAATCCACCTAAATATTCCTTTAAGGCTTCACCTTAACACCCTTAAATTGCGTACTAGCAGTAGATGCAGTAACATTAGTAGTAGTATGCGCGTTGCACCGTTGGTTTCTTCAGCATCCCCTTCAACACACGCTGAAAAGTTCAACTAAATATATTCAACTGTTCGTCAAGCATTGCTGATATGTCCTCACAACCTTTGTGGTTGTAGTGTGGTCCAGTTTAGTTGAAAAAAGTCTCAAAATTCCCCAAATGTTTCGCCCTTGGCTTTAGTAGCAGTAGTAGCAGCACCAGTGGTAATAGTCGCCTAGTAGCAGTACTAATACTAGCAGTAGAATTAATAGTAGTAGCCTTAGCTTTAGTGGCATTATTAGTAGTAGAAGTGGATATAATAGTAGCAGTTGTAGAAGCAGTAGTAGTAGTATGAGCAGAAACAGTAGAAATAATATGCAAATATTATCTTTTGGCTAGTTCAATATCCCCCACAACAAGCCCTGTAAGTTACAACTTCACACTCCAAACTGTTCCTAAGATATTGCTGAATCGCCCTTTTTAAACTGCATAGTATACAGACGGCGTTTTGGGATTCAGTTTACCTTCTTCCCAAAAAATTCCCTGAAAACTTCACCTTCATACTCTTAAGCATATTTGTAACAGTATTTATAGTCGTAGTATATATTACTAGTAATAGCGCTATTGCTAGGAGCTGCGCTAGTATTAACGTATTGCCTTTTGTTGAGTGGAACATCCCTTTCATCAAGGGCTGGAAGCTTCAACTTAGTACAATTAGGCGTTGGTATGAAATTGCTGATATGTTATTTTGATAGCCTGTATATTCACATACTTCTTTAAATTTTCATCTTAATGTTCTTAGCCTCACAAGTAGTCAACATAGAAATAATACTTGAAGTGGTAGTGGTAGTAGTAAATGTAACGGTGGCAGTGGTAGTAGTATTAATAGTAGCATGCATATATTCCCGTTTGCTCAATTTATCTTCCACTTTAAGTGTTCCCTGAAAGTTCCAAATTGATACCCAAATCCGTTCTTGAGATAAACTCTTTTGACAATGTGCAAGCACATAGTTTCTTCTGATTTAGTATAAATTTCACCTCAATATTGTAAATGTAGTAGTGTGGCAGTAGTAGTAGCAGTAGTATTTGCTGTATTGGTAGCACTACTGTTGGTGGTTGTTGTAGTAGTAGTAGTAGCTTGCAAATGCTGCCTTTTTGGTCAGTTAATCATCTGCCTTATTAGTTTCCTGAAATTTCCAAATTCATACACTAAGTCATTCCTTAGTTACGCCCTTTTGATAAGTCGTAAACGCATAACGCTTTTTGATTTAGTTCATCACTCCACTCAACATTCTCTGAAAGCCTGACCTGAATGCCCTTTCTTTTTTGAAAAGTGAAGGTCAAACATGCATAGTACTACTACTACTAACAACTCGGCGCAGCACCAAGCCGCTAGAGGCCAACACAGCTACGAACGCTCCTCCTCCATCCCTGTATATTTAAGGCCTCCCTCGTTACAACTCCCAGGAAGCTCAAATTTCCTTAAACATTTTTTGAGACATCCTCCCACCCCAACCTTGGACGACCTGCTTTCCGTTTAGCCCTAGACGGTTGACCGAAAAAGACAATCTTTGGCTATCTGTCATTCTTCATCCACAGAACGTATCCTAGCCATCTCGTCCCTTCTCTCATTATAGCTGTAGAAAGCGGGAATTATCCATACTTTTTGTACAGCCTACTGTTTCAAATACAGTCAATCCTTTATTTTTTTTGGAGCGCCCATGCCTCTGAACCATATTTGACAACTGTCATCACTGTAGCCGATAACTATGCCTAAAGGAGTGAAATGACCCTCCATAGCTTTGGAGAAGAATGCCGAACACAATAGAAATATACTATGTGCATGCTAGTTGTTAAAAGGGCGTATCAGCAATATTAAAAGAAAGGCTAAGGGTATTAAGTTGAAACTTACCCTTTTTAGTTGAAACTCGTCCTTTGTAGATGCCCATCCCGTCCAAACTGATCAAAATTTTGAAAGAGCGATTTTGTTGAAAATAGGAAAAAGCTCTAGCATCTTCAATTTCGGGGACGCAATGCCCCCCATAGCCCTTGGATCAAGAATCACAAATTGCACAATTTACCCTTTTTAATTGAAGAACTTGTTTGATTCTGATTGAGTTCGAAAAGCCTATGTGTATTTAGGTGAAACTTCGGGGAATGCTAGTAATGACAGCAAAATGCATTTAACGGGGCCCATATCCCTTCGAATACCAGTCCCGACACTTTTTTAAACTTCTTCAAGATGCAGGTGCATGTTAAGCAATAGGTTTTTTTTTCTTTGGGTGTTATATAATAGAGAGTGTTTTTCTTTAATTTTTTAAAAACCCACGAGGGCCAGGAAGAACCTTCAGGATCTCCTCAAGTAAGGTTATGATCACAAGTGTTATCACCCAAAATTTTCATGCTTCACACATATAGCCTTTTGCTGTCTGCAAACAAAGGATTTTTCCGCCAAAGACATTCTTTAAGACATTTTTCTTCAAGATGTTTTTCAAGAGTTTCAAGACATTTCAAGACGTTTTTTTCAAGATATTTCAAGACGTTTCAAGATGTTTAAAGACGTTTCAAGACATTTCAAGACGTTTTTAAGACAGTTTTCTCAAGATGGTTTTCTTCAAGATTACTTTGGTTCTCACGTAATAGAGAAATGTTTACTTATGTTAAGGATGAAGCATTCTCGCGTGACTTTCTTCTTCATGGGCCACGTGGGAGAATCCCCGCTTGTAACTGAGTAGGGCATATATGTGGGGTGTTACTTAATGAAGATGCACACGTTGGATTTTACATAATACTTTCAGAGATTCTTTTTATTCCGGATTTCATTTTCCTTCGAGATTTCATTTCTTTCAAGGCTTTTTTTAGAGACTTCATTCCCTTTCAATGCGTTTTTTTAGGGGAACCTTTATAATCTAAAGATTTTTGTCCACATTAGGATTTAAAAAGAAATTTCCCCTCAACAGAATGGAGCGCTAGACACCCAGACTAAGAAAAGCTTTCTAATATTTTAATTTTGAAAATAAATTCTAAAGGAAACATTTCCAAAAATATGTGGTTCACGTGTTTCCTAACCATTGTCTACGAGTCGTGTAGCTATCCAGCAAAGATATTGATTTTTGCTCTATAAGATGCACCTACTTGCTATATTCTATTAATGTTCCAAGGTGACCTAGACAGGTTAAGTTAGGTATTGAATCAGTGAGAAGTTACATGTCATTGGCCTTAGAGGTTTCATTAGATGTTTCATGATTACCTAGTGAAGATTCATGCTGGAAGAATAAATCTAAAGAGTGTAGG
Organism: Artemia sinica; assembly: GCA_027921565.1. Classification (NCBI taxonomy): domain Eukaryota; kingdom Metazoa; phylum Arthropoda; class Branchiopoda; order Anostraca; family Artemiidae; genus Artemia; species Artemia sinica. The sequence continues at coordinate 66,284,265 of CM051264.1, read as the reverse complement.
CTTTTATTGTACATACAAGCTGGCTAATAAAAACATTATAAAATCATGAAATCACAGAAAAAACAGTTAAAACTCAACAGACGGAATAAATTGTGATAAAGGCTGTTATAGGATAAAATATAAGTAAAAAGAAGCATGAATTAAAGAAAAGCGGGAACCCTAGCAACCAATTCCCGGGGGAGGGGGGATTTATTGCTAGAGGAAAATTTAAACATATTAAGAGATATTTCTGAGAGGTTTTAATGAAAATCCTACGTTTCTTTGAGCCAAAATTATGGATTCCTGATTGCTAAGCATCACAAGCATTATAAAATCGTGAAATCACAGAAAAAAGTAGTTAAAACTCAACAAATAGAGAAACAAAACGTTAAAAACGATTATGCAGAATAAAATATAAGTGAAAAGAAGTATAAATTAAAGAAAGGCGGGAGCCCTAGCAACCAATTCTAGGGGGAAGGGGGAGGGTTATTATTAGAGATAAATTTAAACTATATTAAGAGATATTTCTGAGGGGTTTTAATGAAAATCTCTTGTTTCTTTGAGCCAAGACAATGTATTCCTGGTTGAAAAGTGCACATCTGAACAATATTTTTCTTCGTATCTGGCACAATCTTGTTAGAGGTAAATGTAAGCCACAATAAGAGATATTTTGATAGCTTTTAATGAAAATGCCCCATTTTCTTCAACTTGGTGTTACACTTCAGTCTCCCTCCTCCGAAAAAACTTTTATCATCTCCCACCTTAACTTTAAGCTATAGAAGGTGTTAGTACAAGACCATTCACGTCACTGTGGCAAACTATGGATGGCAAAAGACACACTCTGGGAACCTTGCCCTTCCTTAGGCATTTTCAGGCATTTTCTTGTTTCAAATTATGTTTTAAATCTGGTCCTCTGGCACCCTCTGGCACCTTACATGACTCCTACATCGTTTTCTTGATATTTTCTGGTTAAAAATCATACAAAATCACAAATCAAGAGAATTTGTGATTTCTTAGAATGTATATTTGTTTTTTTTATTGAAAACAAATATAAAACAAATATACATTCTAAGAAATCACAAATTCTCTTTACAAATACAAAATACTTCTTAAGAAAAAACATAGTTCTTACAAAACGAAAATACATCCTAAACAACCACAAAGTGCTCTTATAAAATGCAAAATATTTGTTAAAACATACTACTTACAAAAAAATTCTTACATAACAAAAATAATTCTCACAAAACAAAAATACATCCTAATAAATCACAAACTCTTCTTAAAAAATTCAAAATACTTCTTATGAAACAAACAATTTTTCTTACAAATTAAAAATACATCCTAAGCAATCACAAATCGTTCTTACAAAATACAAAATACTTGCGACAAAACAAAAAATTACTTCTAACAAACACAAAATCATTCATACAAAACAAAAAATACATTCTAAAAATCAGATATTGTTCTTACAAAATACAAAATACTTTTTAAAAAACAAAATACTTCTTACAAAGCAAAAAATAATTCTTACAAAAAAATATATCCTAAGAAATCAAAAATTCTCATTACAAATATAAATACTTCATACAAAAACAAATAATTCTTTCAAAACGAAAATTCATCCTAAACAGTCACAAATTGCAATCTTAAAAACTACAAAATACCTCTTACAAAACAAAAAATAACTTTTACAAGAAATACATCCTACAAAATCAGAGATTTTTCTTACAAATATAAAATACTTCTTACAAAACAAAAAAATACTTCTTACAAAGCAAAAAATAGTTCTTAAAAAGCAAAAATTCATCCTAAGAAATTCCAAATTCTTATTATCAAAATACAAAATACTTCTTATGAAACAAAAAATAATTCTTAATAAACGAAAATACATCCTAAACAATCACATACTGTTATTATAAGATACGAAATTTTTATTATAAAATACTAAATACTTCTTATGAAACAGAAAATAATTCTTACAAACGAAAATAAATCCTAAACAATCACAAACTGTTCTCACAAAATTCAAAATTCTTATTACATAATACAAAATACTTCTTATGAACCAAAAAAATGTTCTTACAAAACGAAAATGCATCCTAAATAATCAAAAACTGTTCTTAAAAAATACTTATTACAAAACAAAATATACATCCTAAGAAATCAGAGATTGTTCTTTCAAAATACGAAATACTTCTTACAAAAAAAATACTTCTTACAAATCAAAAAATTATTCTTAAAAAAGTAAAAAAATTCATTCTAAGAAATCACAAATTCTTTTTACAAATACAAAATACTTCTTACAAAAATAAATTCTTACAAAACGAAAATACATCCTAAACAACCACAAATTGTTCTTATAAAATGCAAAATATTCGTTACAAAAAAATACTTCTTACAAAAAAAATTCTTACAAAACAAAAATAATTCTTACAAAACAAAAAATACATCCTAATAAATCACAAATTCTTCTTACAAAATACAAAATACTTCTTATGAAACAAACAATTATTCTTACAAAAAGAAAATACATCCTAAGCAATCACAAACCATTCTTACAAAATACAAAATACTTGCTACAAATAAAAAAAATACTTCTTACAAAAAAAAATTCTTACAAAACAAAAATACATCCTAAAAATCAGATATTGTTCGTACAAAATACAAAATACTTTTTACAAAATAAAAATACTTCTTACAAAGCAAAAAATTATTCTTACAAAAACAAAAATACATCCAAAGAAATCGCGAATTCTTATTACAAATACAAAACACTTCTTACAAAAAAACAAATAATTCTTTCAAAATGAAAATACATCCTAACAATCACAAACTGTTCTTATAAAATACAAAATACTTGTTACAAAACAAATTACTTCTTACAAAACAAAAAACAATTCTTACAAAACAGAATACATCCTAAGAAATCTCAATGCTTATTACATAACAAAAAATACTTCTTACAAAACAAAAAACAGTTCTTACAAAACAAACTCACCTAATAAACAATCACAAATTCTTTTTAAAAAATAAAAAATTACTTCTTACAAAACAAAAATAATTCTTACGAAACAAAATACATCCCAAATAATCAAAGATTGTTCTTACAAAATACTTGTTACAAAACAAAAAACACGAAACAATGGACTTAAAGCATGACTTTTAACAAGAATATATCTGGAACACACATTGGGAATGATGAGGGGTTCCAGAGGATGTAAGAGGGGCCAGAGGGACAGTAATAATGTGGCACTCTGGCGTGAATTGACGTGGTGTATCACGGAGGGTTAGCTTGTAAAATTACTAGCCAATGGATTTAATGTATGATTTTTAACCAGAAAATATCAAGAAAACGATGTAGGAGTCATGTAAGGTGCCAGTGGGTGCCAGAGGACCAGATTTAAAACATAATTTGAAACAAGAAAATGCCTGAAAATGCCTAAGGAATGGCAAGGGTCCCAGAGTGTGTCTTTTGCCATCCATAGTTTGCCACAGTGACGTGAATGGTCTTGTACTACTAACACCTTCTATAGCTTAAAGTTAAGGTGGGAGATGATAAAAGTTTTTTCGGAGGAGGGGGACCGAAGTTTAACACCAAGTTGAAGAAAATGGGGCATTTTCATTAAAAGCTATCAAAATATCTCTTAATGTGGCTTACATTTACCTCTAACAAGATTGTGCCAGATACGAAGAAAAATATTGTTCAGATGTGCACTTTTCAACCAGGAATACATTGTCTTGGCTCAAAGAAACAAGAGATTTTCATTAAAACCCCTCAGAAATATCTCTTAATATAGTTTAAATTTATCTCTAATAATAACCCTCCCCCTTCCCCCTAGAATTGGTTGCTAGGGCTCCCGCCTTTCTTTAATTTATACTTCTTTTCACTTATATTTTATTCTGCATAATCTTTTTTAAACGTTTTGTTTCTCTATTTGTTGAGTTTTAACTACTTTTTTATGTGATTTCACGATTTTATAATGCTTGTGATGCTTAGCAATCAGGAATCCATAATTTTGGCTCAAAGAAACGTAGGATTTTCATTAAAACCTCTCAGAAATATCTCTTAATATGTTTAAATTTTCCTCTAACAATAAATCCCCCCTCCCCCAGGAATTGGTTGCTAGGGTTCCCGCTTTTCTTTAATTCATGCTTCTTTTTACTTATATTTTATCCTATAACAGCCTTTATCACGTTTTATTCCGTCTGTTGAGTTTTAACTGTTTTTTCTGTGATTTCATGATTTTATAATGTTTTTATTAGCAAACTTGTATGTACAATAAAAGCCTACATTCTTTAGATTTATTCTTCCAACATGAATCTTCACTAGGTAATCATGAAACATCTAATGAAACCTCTAAGGCCAATGACATGTAACTTCTCACTGATTCAATAACTAACTTAACTTGTCTAGGTTACCTTAGAACATTAATAGAATATAGCAAGCAGGTGCATCTTATAGAGCAAAAATCAATATCTTTGCTGGATGGTTACACGACTCGTAGACAATGGTTAGGAAACACGTGAACCACATAATTTTGGAAATGTTTCCATTAGAATTTATTTCCAAAATTAAAATATTAGAAAGCTTTTCTTAGTCTGGATGTCTAGCGCTCCATTCTGTTGAGGGGAAATTTCTTTTTAAATCCTAATGCGGACAAAAATCTTTAGATTATAAAGGTTCCCCGAAAAAAACGCATTGAAAAGGAATGAAGTCTCTAAAAAAAGCCTTGAAAGAAAATGAAATCTCGAAGGAAAATGAAATCCGGAATAAAAAGAATCTCTGAAAGTATTATGTAAAATCCAACGTGTGCATCTTCATTAAGTAATACCCCACATATATGCCCTACTCAGTTACAAGCGGGGATTCTCCCACGTGGCCCATGAAAAGAAAGTCACGCGAGAATGCTTCATCCTTAACATAAGTAAACATTTCTCTATTACGTGAGAACCAAAGTAATCTTGAAGAAAACCATCTTGAGAAAAATGTCTTAAAAACGTCTTGATATGTCTTGAAACGTCTTTAAATATCTTGAAACGTCTTGAAATATCTTGAAAAAAACGTCTTGAAATGTCTTGAAACGTCTTGAAAAACATCTTGAAGAAAAATGTCTTAAAGAATGTCTTTGGCGGAAAAATCCTTTGTTTGCAGACAGCAAAAGGCTATATGTGTGAAGCATGAAAATTTTGGGTGATAACACTTGTGATCATAACCGTACTTGAGGAGATCCTGAAGGTTCTTCCTGGCCCTCGTGGGTTTTTAAGAAATTAAAGAAAAACACTCTCAATTATGTAACACCCAAAGAAAAAAAACCCTATTGCTTAACATGCACCTGCATCTTGAAGAAGTTTAAAAAAGTGTCGGGACTGGTATTCGAAGGGATATGGGCCCCGTTAAATGCATTTTCTGTCATTACTAGCATTCCCCGAAGTTTCACCTAAATACACATAGCCTTTTCGAACTCAATCAGAATCAAACAAGTTCTTCAATTAAAAAGGGTAAATTGTGCAATTTGTGATTCTTGATCCAAGGGCTATGGGGGCATTGCGTCCCCGAAATTGAAGATGCTAGAGCTTTTTCCTATTTTCAACAAAATCACTCTTTCAAAATTTTGATCAGTGTGGACGGGATGGGGCATCTAGAAAGGACGAGTTTCAACTAAAAAGGGTAAGTTTCAACTTAATACCCTTAACCTTTCTTTTAATATTGCTGATACGCCCTTTTAACAACTAGCATGCAGATAGTATATTTCTATTGTGTTCGGCATTCTTCTCCAAAGCTATGGAGGGTCATTTCACTCCTTTAGGCATAGTTATCGGATACAATGATGACAGTTGTCAAATATGGTTCAGAGGCATGGGCACGCCAAAAAAATAAAGGATTGACTGTATTTCAAACAGGGTGTACAAAAAGTATGGATAAATCCCGCTTTCTACAGCTATAATGAGAGAAAGGACGAGATGGCTAGGATACGTTCTGTGGATGAAGAATGACAGATAGCCAAAGATTGTCTTTTTCGGTCAACCGTCTAGGGCTAAACGGAAAGCAGGTCGTCCACGGTTGGGGTGGGAGGATGTCTCAAAAAATATTTAAGGAAATTTTAGCTTCCTGGGAGTTGTAACGAGGGAGGCCTTAAATATACAGGGATGGAGGAGGAGCGTTCGTAGCTGTGTTGGCCTCTAGCGGCTTGGTGCTGCGCTGAGTTGTTAGTAGTAGTAGTACTATGCATGTTTGACCTTCACTTTTCAAAAAAGGAAGGGCATTCAGGTCAGGCTTTCAGAGAATGTTGAGTGGAGTGATGAACTAAATCAAAAAGCGTTATGCGTTTACGACTTATCAAAAGGGCGTAACTAAGGAATGACTTAGTGTATGAATTTGGAAATTTCAGGAAACTAATAAGGCAGATGATTAACTGACCAAAAAGGCAGCATTTGCAAGCTACTACTACTACTACAACAACCACCAACAGTAGTGCTACCAATACAACAAATACTACTGCTACTACTACTGCCACACTACTACATTTAAAATATTGAGGTGAAATTTATACTAAATCAGAAGAAACTATGTGCTTGCACATTGTCAAAAGAGTTTATCTCAAGAAAGGATTTGGGTATCAATTTGGAACTTTCAGGGAACACTTAAAGTGGAAGATAAATTGAGCAAACGGGAATATATGCATGCTACTATTAATACTACTACCACTGCCACCGTTACATTTACTACTACCACTACCACTTCAAGTATTATTTCTATGTTGACTACTTGTGAGGCTAAGAACATTAAGATGAAAATTTAAAGAAGTATGTGAATATACAGGCTATCAAAATAACATATCAGCAATTTCATACCAACGCCAAATTGTACTAAGTTGAAGCTTCCAGCCCTTGATGAAAGGGATGTTCCACTCAACAAAAGGCAATACGTTAATACTAGCGCAGCTACTAGCAATAGCGCTATTACTAGTAATATATACTACGACTATAAATACTGTTACAAATATACTTAAGAGTATGAAGGTGAAGTTTTCAGGGAATTTTGTGGGAAGAAGGTAAACTGAATCCCAAAACGCCGTCTGTATACTATGCAGTTTAAAAAGGGCGATCCAGCAATATCTTAGGAACAATTTGGAGTGTGAAGTTGTAACTTACAGGGCTTGTTGTGGGGGATCTTGAACTAACCAAAAGATAATATTTGCATATTATTTTTACTGTTTCTGCTCATACTACTACTACTGCTTCTACTACTGCTACTATTATATCCACTTCTACTACTAATAATGCCACTAAAGCTAAGGCTACTACTATTAATTCTACTGCTAGTATTAGTACTGCTACTAGGCGACTATTACCACTGGTGCTGCTACTACTGCTACTAAGGCAAAGGGCGAAACATTTGGGGAATGTTGAGAATTTTTTCAACTAAACTGGACCACACTACAACCACAAAGGTTGTGAGGACATATCAGCAATGCTTGACGAACAGTTGAATATATTTAGTTGAACTTTTCAGCGTGTGTTGAAGGGGATGCTGAAGAAACCAACGGTGCAACGCGCATACTACTACTTATGTTACTGCATCTACTGCTAGCACGCAATTTAAGGGTGTTAAGGTGAATCCTTAAAGGAATATTTAGGTGGATTTTGAACTAAATAAAAACGGAGTATAAGTATGTAGATTTTGATAAAGGTGACAAAACAATTTCTCAAGAATGGCTTGAGTTAGATCTTTAAGGGTAAGTTGTGAAAGATTTTGAACTAGCAAGAAGGGACTATTTATACACTCTTAATACTACCGCTACATTTGCTACAACTAATGGCGCTAAGGGTATTGATTTGAAACTTTTAGGGAAAATTTAGGAGGAGACTCAATTAAACGAAAAAACTGTATGTATGCAGGTTTTCTAAACGGTATTTTAGCAATATCATAGGCAGCACAGCTCTATAATAGCTAGCAATATTATTCAAATTTTTGACTAAGCTAATTCGACTAGAAATTAGAAGTTCCCCTACCCTTCTTAAGAGTAAACTGTAACTGGAGGGCAAGCACCCTCCTCCCGAGCCCATTCATTTTCCAAACACATCCAGTCAAAATTTAGAGACAGTCATTTTCTTCTTTATAGTAGAACGGTCCAGCAACTATATCTCTAGGCTTCGGTAACTTTGAACTATAATCAAGGTGCCCTTAAGCCATGGATAATTGGAAAAAAAGCCAAGACAGATAGTCTGAGTGAAAGGCAAAGCGGGCATAAGCCTTTTTAGAATTACATAAAAATGGTGTCGTTTCACTTTTGGAAAATAATCTATCATTCAACCATCCTATGACAGAACTAAGGTAGATGGTTATGGAACTAAGGGATGATCGATATTTTTGGGTTGACTCATGACAGACAATGTCCACTGGACTTGTATGCAAAACGGGAGACCGAAAGTGCTTGTACTCGCAAGCGAACAAGTGACCTAAGCCTATGGGTAGTAGCCACTGTTATGCAATTTGCCCGTTAACATTTAAAACTAAATTTTGCTTTAAAACTAAATCAAAAGGTAGTCTGCGCCGCTCTATAACAGCTAGTACTATTATTGAAACTTTTAACTAAGCTAATTCGATTGGAAATAAAAAGTTCTACTGCTCTTTTTAAGAGCTAAAAGGGATTGGAGGGCAAGTAGCCCTCATCCTAAGCCCATTCTTGTTCCAAATGCATCTAATCAAAATAAATTTTGAGACAGCCATTTTTCTCAGCATAGTAGAACGGTCCAATAGCTTTGTCTCTAAGGATAATGAATATGTCAACCCTCCCAAAGCTATGCAATTTGCCATTAATCTATAAAACTAAATTTACTTTAAAACTAAATCAAAAGTCACTGTGTGAAAAGAAATTACAATAGATAACTGTACCGCGAGTAATATGTGATATATTTAAAATACAAAAAAATTCCTTCTAAAGATAATTCCGACATAAATTAAACTTCCCCTAATTAAGTTTAAATCCCGTTTCAAAAAAAACTTCTCAATCAGCAAAAGAAAAACTGCATTCTAGTCTCAGCCGAACATTGGCGCTAATCGGTTTTGAATTTCGCGAAGATGCTTGGCAATAAAAAAAATACTAGAAACAAAGTTCACAGGAAGTTTAAGTTATAAGAGCAGTATGAATGTTTAATCATCAAAAATATTTAAAACAAATTATTGGATGGACAATTAGCATAATGAAGTGAGTTTGCAAACATAATTACAAGGTTGCGGGCCCTTCACAAGATTTGGGCCAATTGTTAAATAGCACTTAGGGCGCAGAAGCAGGAATAGTTTAATATAATGAAGAAAAGTGTTTTTCGGGGCATTCAGGTGTCATACTTTTTTCGATGCATTCGTTTGTCAGAACTATTATTTGACATTCATTTTTCAGAATTATCATTATGCAGTCATTGTATAGATTTGGTAATTATTATCTCTGCCTCTATTGTTGTCAGTTGAAGTGAAGCACTGTTGTACACCAAAATGTAAGTCTCAATAAAACTATTGCTTTTCTATTTGTGTTTGTTTTATTTATATGTCTGTATCTAATCGCACAGCAGGTAACTAGCTCGTAGGTCTCCATCGGTAGCGCTCCCTAAGGAATCTGATTTCTACATAACATTAGAGGTAATTGACAAGAAGATAACTCAAGGAAAAGAGGTTACATTTATATTGTTACATATTTTATTTTCTCTCTAAGATTGAGAGTGGCGCGGTCTCCCATTTACCTTACTCCCCATTGCTGAGGCGCAGTCCTCGAAGGCACAATCTCTAGCGCTATAAGTGGCACTATCGGAAAACTTACAAGGTGTAATTTCACAGCTTTAAACCTTAATGCGACAAATGGCACGGTCGTAAACTTGGAGGAAAACATGCGAACTAGTTATGCTACAAACTTCGTAACTTAAATTTATACCATTGGAGAGATACAGACTTATAAAAAAAGTGATTAGGCCTATAACCGCTAAGCTATTATAGGAAAATCCTTTAAAATATCTCATAGGAGATAATAGCCTCCCCCAAAATAGGTTAACTGAAAAAAAAATTATTTTGAGTTAATTCAAACGCAAAAATGTCAGAAGAATTAGGCGAACTATGAATGGCGCAAAAGTTGGTCGTGAGAAATGTCGAAATAGAAAAACCTATTCTGCAATATGATGGACAAACAGATATCGACGAATTTAATATCCAATTGGCCCAGTTTGTAGAATTAACAAAAACAGAGCTAGAAACGTTAGTCGGTATGCTCCTACTTAGATTAAGAGGGCAGGCCTTAACCTTCCTAAAGCAAATTGAAAATACCATAGGAGATGATGACAATTTGCCGATAAATACAGTAGAAAAATTGTTAACGGCATTCAAAGATAGATTCATCGATACTAGTTCAACAAATAAATTAAAACACGGAATGGTAAGCTTTGACCATACACAGAATATAAGAGAATATCTTCACAATATACGGATTTCAGTAGAAGCAAAATTCGGAAAAGGTTCAGGAGAACAGTATGAAAAAATCATACTAGAAACCTTTTTGTAAGGGCTACCCCCAAAATTATATAGAATGGTAATATCCAAAAACATACAAACGTTGGACCTTGCAGTTCAGGAAGTGGGTCGAATGATCGAAATTGATACGATGATTGCAAATCACGGTAAAACAAAAATAAATAGCCTAGGTGAATCAAACGCAAACCTGACCTTCAAGGGCGATCAAGCTTCTACAAACTTCTTTTCAAGGGATAATTCCCCAGGGCCACAAAGAAATAGAACGCGAGAACCCGCTAGGCAGAAAACAGTACGTTTTCAGCCCGTCAAACAAATTAGTTATGAAAATAATCCTACAATAATAAGATGCTATATTTGTAATCGTGTTGGGCATATCGCGAGAGGGTGCCGTGATGTCCCCAATCGCACACCAAGGATTGTCGCCGGTGATACGAGAAATTATGGCAACCATTTGTTCGGAAGAACAAATTTTAGCGCCAGTGGTGCACTAGGCTATAGCCAGGGAAGATTGCGCCAATCAGTACCTAACAACGCGTACCAACCAAATTTGTACAATCCTCCCCCCCAATAAACAAAATAATTATCGGCCGACGGGAAATGCAAATTTTTCAAGCCAACGGCATTTGCAGTTGACGCCAGCACCCGGCACTGGCGCAAGAAATCCAAACTACCGTAATAATACATGGCAAAATCGACAAACAAATGTAAATCAATTAGCTAAAGATTCCATGAACATATCCGAATCTCTAATCCAGACACCGACGGATGAAATAAGTCCGCAGGGAAACGTGTCAGGCCCCTCAGAAGAATAAATTGGACCCAGAAGGGGCCTAGAATATTTTATAGGTCCAACCCAATAGTAGTACCGTCTTGTAGTGATAGTAACAATAAGTTACCCATATTTAATGATTTTTGTGCGGCAAATGTTTACTTTAAGGCTTTAATTGACTCTGGTGCCACGGTGAATATCATAAACTCATGCGTATTCAATATGTTGCCTCCGCATATTAGGCGACAAAGGAATCCTAATAATCCCAATTTAACTAGCGTGACAAAGTATAAATTGGATGCAAAAGGTTCAATTCGCCTAGACGTAAAAAGGGATAATAGAATTTTTCCGACAAATTTTATAATATGCAATAGCTTTCCGTATGAAGCCATTATCGGCGCAAATTTTTTAAGGTCGAATAAGGTATTATTAAACGTAGCAAACGAAAGGCTTGTCTACCCGGCTAAGGTACGAGAAGGAATTTCTACCTTAAGAAATTGTAACAGAGGTTATGAAGAGAACGTAACAGTAAATAAAATTTCTGGCGGTATAATGTCGCAATCTTTTGAACCTCATTCTCGCAAGGAGGACATGGCATAATCAGAAATTTGTTCAATTATTTTGAGAGAAATTGCAGAAATGAAGTAAATTTAAATAATAACTGTATTGAATCTGTAAAAATAAAAATAGGAAATATGCAACAGTATAGGTCACACGAAATCAATAAAATAGTTGAATTATGGAAAAACATAGTAAAACCCAATGTGACGCCGCAAGATGCCGCAGTGACGCAGCATTGCACCAGTATGAAACTAATAACTTCTTACTAATTTATTGATTTGTAAGAAGTTTTTTTGTAAGAAGTATTTCGTATTTTTTAAGAACAATCTCTTATTTCTTAGAATGTATTTTTTGGTTTTTAAGAATTATTTTTGTTTTGTAATAAATACTTTTTAAGAACAGTTTGGGGTTGTTTAAGATGTATTTTCGTTTTGTAAGAATAGTATTTTGGTTCATAAGAAGTATTTTGTCTTATATTATTTGAATGTTGAATTTTGTAGAACAGTTTGTGATTGTTTAGGATTCATTTTCGTTTGTAAGAATTATTTTCTGTTTCATAAGAAGTATTTTGTATCTTGTAATAAGGATTTCGCATTTTATAAGAACAGTATGTGATTGTTTTGGATGTATATTCGTTTCTAAGAATTATTTTTTTGATTTCATAGTAAGTATTTTGTATTTTGATAATAAGAATTTGGAATCTCTTAGGATTTATTTTTTGTTTTTTAAGAACTATTTTTTGCTTTTTAAGAAATATTTTTTGTTTTGTAAGAAGTGTTTTATATTTTGTAAGAACAATCTCTGGCTTTTTAGTATGTATTTTTGTCTTGTAAAAATAATGTTTTGTTTCGTAAGAAGTATTTTATATTTTATAAGAAGAATTAGTGATTGTTTAGGATGTACTTTTCTTTTGAAAGAATTATTCTTTATTTTGTAAGAAATATTTTTTTTGTAATACGAATTTGTGATTTCTTAGGATGAATTTTTGTTGGATGAGAACTATTTTTGTTTTGTAAAAAGTATGTTTTGTAAGAATTGTAAGAATTTTTTGTAAGAAGTGATTGTTTAGGATATATTTTCATTTTGTAAGAATTATTTTTGTTTCTTAAGAAGTATTTTGTATTTTGTAAGAACAATCTCTGGTTTTTAAGGATGTATGTTTCTTTTGTAAGAAGTATTTTAAAATTCGTAAGAAGAATTTGTGATTGTTTAGAAAATATTTTTAGTTTGCAAGAATTGTTTCTTTTTTGTAAGGAATATTTTTTGTTTTGTAATAAGAATTTGTGATTTCTTAGGATATATTTTTGTTTTGTAAGAAGAATTTTGTATTTTGTAAGAAGAATTGTGATTGTTTGTGATGTATTTTCGTTTTGTAAGAATTATGTTTTTTATTATGTAAGAAGTATTTTCTTGTTATGTAGTGAGGATTTTTTATTTCTTTGGATGTATTTTGTTTTGTAAGAATTATTTTTTCGTTTTGTAATAAGTATTTTCTAAGAAGACTTTGTGATCTTTAGGATGTTTTTTTTTCTAAGAATTATTTTTTCTTTTTAAGAAGCATTGTTTTATTTTGTAACAAGTATTTTGTATTTTATAAGAACAGCTTGTCATTGTTTAGGATGTATTGTCGTTTTGTAAGAATTATCTTTTGCTTTGTAAGAAGTATTTTTTGTTTTATAAGAATTGTTTGTTTTTTGTTTTTGTTTTTTAAGATCAATCTCTGATCTGCTTAGGAAACATTTTTGTTTTGTAAGAATAATTTTTGTTTTGTAAGAAGTATTTTTTATAACAAGTATCTTTAATTTTGTAAGAACGGTTTGTGATTGTTAAGGATTTATTTTCGTTTGTAAGAATTATTTTTTATTTCATAAGAAGTATTTTGTTTTCTGATAATAAGAATTTGGGATTTCTTAGGATATATTTTTGTTTTTTAAGAATTACATTTTGCTTTGTAAAAAGTATTTTTTTGTGTTGTAAGAAGTATTTTATACATGGTAAGAACAATCTTTGATTTTTTAGGATATTTTTTTTGTAAAAATTACTTTTTGTTTTTTAAGAAGTATTTTGTATTTTATAAGAATAATTTGCGATTGTTTAGGATGTACTTTCATTTTGAGAGAATTATTTTTATTTTAGTAAGAATATTTTTTGTTTTGTAATAAGAATTTGTTATTTCTTAGGATGTGGTTTTGTTGTGTGAAAACTAAGTTTTGTTTTGTAAGAAGTATTTTGTATTAGTTAGAAGAATTTGTGATCTTTTAGGATGTATTTTGTTTTTTACGAACTATTTTTTTGTAAGAATTATTTTTGTTTTGTAACGGGTATTTTGAATTTTGTAATAACAGTTTCTGATTGTTTAGGATGTATTTTTGTTTTCTAAGAATACTTTTTTGGTTCATAAGAAATATTTTACATTGTGTAATAAGAATGTTGAATTTTGTAGAACAGTTTGTGACGGTTTAGGATTTATTTTCGTTTGTAAGAATTATTTTCTGTTTCATAAGACGTATTTTGTATTTTGCAATAAGAATTTTGCATTTTATAAGAACAGTATGTGATTGTTTAGGATGTATATTCGTTTTTAAGAATTATTTTTTGCTTTCATAGTAAGTATTTTGTATTTTGATAATAAGAATTTGGAATTTCTTAGGATGTCTTTTTGTTTTTTAAGAACTATTTTTTAGCTTTGTAAGAAATATTTTTTGTTTTGTAAGAAGTGTTTTATATTTTGTAAAAACAATCTCTGGTTTTTTAGGATGTATTTTTGTTTTGTAAAAATTATTTTTTGTTTTGTAAGAAGTATTTTGTATTTTATAAGAAGAATTTGCGATTCTTTAGGATGTACTTTCATTTTGAAACAATTATTTTTTGTTTTGTAAGAAATATTTTTTGTTTTGTAATCTTTTAGGATGTATTTTGTTTTTTACAAACTATTTTTTTGTAAGGAGCATTTTGTTTTATAACGGGTACTTTGAACTACGGCGTTGTCGTAGAAACTTCAAAACAGGCTCATTCGATTGGAAATTCAAAGGGCTAGTGCCCTTTTTATTAGTCAAAAGTGATGGGAGGGCAACTAGACCCCTCCCCCACGCCCATCATTAACCCAAACACATCCAATCAAAATTGTGAGATAGTCATTTTATTCAGCGTAGATGATTTCCAGATAGGAAATGTGTTTTTGAGGAGGACACTCCCCCACAACCCTCAGGGCAAGGGTTTTAAGTTATGCCCTTTGGACATATAAGGTTCTTATAGAAGGCGTTGTCGTAGAATCTTCAAAACAGGCTCATTCGATTGGAAATTCAAAGGGCTAGTGCCCTTTTTATTAGTCAAAAGTGATGGGAGGGCAACTAGACCCCCCCACGCCCATCATTCCCCCAAACACATCCAATCAAAATTTTGAGATAGCCATTTTGTTCAGTGTACTTGATTTTCAGATAGAAATTATATTTTTGAGGAGGACACTCCCCCACAACCCTCAGGGCAAAGGTTTTAAGTTATGCCCTGGGGGCATATAAGGTTCTTATAGAAGGCGTTGTCGTAGAAACTTCAAAACAGGTTCATTCGATGCTTCACACGAAATGTTTTTTAACACACGGTTTCGAAATTACTTTGAAAACCAAACACAGCGTTGATCTTCTCGTTTTTCATAAAAGCTACCCCATATTCCCTTTTCCTCCTATTTGATTCGTTTTAAATGTTATTCTCGCCTTTCTCTTTCATCGAAAAACTACCATTGTTTAAAAAAAGGAGCAGGCTTAAAGATTCATGGTTCGAAAATCAATCAAAAATCCAAAACAAAAATGTCAAAAAGCCTTCTAGACTTCATAGTCCAAAATATGCTTGATTTTGGTAGAAATCTTGGTGCGGCCATTAATCGATACATCATGAGGTAAGATTTTGATCGTAATATTTTGAAGAAAAAAAAACCGTGAGATCACGTGACAATCCTTTATGCATAGAAGCATGGGTGCCCATGAGAAGGGGGGCAGGGGGGCTCCAGCTCCCCCTGGCTGAATGACGCTGCCTTATATTTTAATATTTTTGCTTTGAGAATATATCATACAGCTAAACCCCGGTGCTGCGCCGGTAAGGGAAGATCGGTGGTGGTGGGGGCAAAAACATTAGCAGCGGCGGGCCGCTGGCACGATCATAGTCGACCGCAATCATTTATGTTTTGATCAGTCTTTCTCAAATTCCTGCTTTAATTTATATCAGATTTTGGCTTATTCACGAGTCATAAACTTCACGAGTTGCTGGATGGAGGCTGGTCTTCGTTGTTCATCAAGAGAAGTAGAAATCTAGTAGAAATGAAATGGCTGTGGCATTTCAGAACCTTTGCATAATAGTTGAAATTTTTATGAACAGTGTATTCCTAACAGAATTAATTGTCGAAATTAGTAGTTTTTTTCATTGAGTAACCGTCGCCATTGAGAAGAACTGTCACCATTTACGTTGCAGCTGGGTTGGTAAGAAAATATTTCGCCTTAGCATTCATACCATCAAACATCCAGAAGGGATTTGGAAGGGAGAAACATCCAGAAGGGAGGAAGAAGGGTATATCCCCTTCCAATTCAGGTTGGCTTGATACTGAAGATCTGTGCTCTTAAATACAGACCAACCAAATGTTATTTAGCCCATGAAGCCGGTGGCAAATTGCCAAGTGCATCAGAGGTTCTAACTCCAGCCCCATCCCTACCTGCACTGTCATCCTCTCTCTCAATGCTTTCAGTAGGCCCTGTGGTTTTGCAACTACTGTTAAATAAAATAGTCACACCTGAATAAGTACTACCACATCCGAGCACCACCAAGAAAACAAAATGCTTCAAGGAAGAAAGGAGGGCAGAGCAATAGTGCCCACTGATACATCAGTGAAAGCCAAGATCGAAGCTGCCTTTGTTACAAAGAAGGCAAAGAAGAGGCGGAAAAGAATAATTGAAGCAACAAAAGCAAGAAAAAAAAGAAGCAGGCTGTGAAGGGATTTGGTGAGAAGACAGCACTGAGGGTGAAAATGACAGTGAAAAGGTTCAGACAGTGACTGTTGATGACAACTCGGACAGTTCTCTTCGGTTAGATAGTAAAAAGTAATGTAAACTTAGTTTTGATTTGGGTTGAAGTTGGCAATTTTGTAAAAGTCATCTATGAGGGCATTAGGGAGAAGGTAGAACTACTGCAGAGGTCAGTGGGACAACTATGAGTGGTGGGGGAGTTAATGTGTGAAAGTGACTGGAACAGCCATATCTACTACATGAAAGAGAATTTAGGGTAAAACCCCCCAATACTTGGACAGTGTGTGATCTTGTACAAATGTTTTGACTGAAATGTATCTTCCCTAAACAAGGGCAGCAGGTTTTTAATCTTGGACCTGATGCAGATAGTTGGGATTGGCTGACTACAATTTTATAGCCTTTTTCATTTTTCACAACACATATCGGCATGTCAGTGATTGAATCTGTCCATGATTGATATACTTCAATTTTAAGATCCTTTGTCCAAGATTGGGCAGTAGCCTAATTTCCAAGATTAGACTCCAGCTAAAAATTTGCAATTGCAATTAGGCCTCTACTATTAACTGTCTGTAAATTTAAAATAGTTACCATTATATATGGGTGAAGTATTTAAATAGATGAAATACTTATTAAGAAAATTTAGACACCTACAATGGTTTTATGACAAATAAGGAGACACATTAATTGTCCTTGATGTTAAATTCAGAATTTAACAGTTAGGAACTTGAGGATTTTTAGAACCTACACTTTCACGTAACGCTGCTATGTCACGGAATCAAGACCTCAGTATTTACAAACACCTGCCTATGGCAAGGACGCAAGAAATATTGATTCTTTGCTATACCTAGGTGTCTTGATATAGAGAGGTCCTTAAATCTCAAGTTCCTACCTGGAATTAAATAAAAACAAAACAAGTTTTTTTCTTAACTGAGAGTAAGGAGCAACAGTAAAAGTTTAAAACGAACAGCAATTATTCCTTATATGAAAAGGGCTGCCCCCTCCTCAATGCCTCGCTCTTTGCGCTAAAGTTTTTTATTGTTTTGAAAAATAGACTTGTGAGAAAGATTCAAACTTTAGCGTAAATAGCGAGGTGTTGAGGAGGGGACAGCCCGTTTCATATACTGAATAATTTATGTTCATTTTAAGTTTTAATGTTGCTCCTTACTTTCTGTTAAAAAAAGAACTTTTTATTTAATTTCTGAACGTGTTTGAATTAATACACGTTTCGATTTTGGCTCACTGTACAAGAATAATTAAAACAAAATTTGCATATTAATTTTACTTTTTTTGGTTAAATGGCTTTCTCGAAAGTTCTTTAATTTTATTTACGAACGTTTTTATTAGTAATAGGTATACGTAACTTACGAATTAACTTCCGTAACGAACTTCTATATTCATATGTTTTTAATACATATATTAGGGGGTTCTGCCCCCTAGTCAATAGCTCTTTTTTTACTCTAAAGCTCAAATTTTGTCTCAATTCTTTAAAAATGACCCCCTTAATCACAAAGACCGTTAACTTGAATAAATAGCTCTTATGAAAGTACTAAAAAAACTTTAGCATAAAGAGCGAGGCATTGACAAGGGGGCGAACCCGATCATATACGTAATAATTTCTGTTTTTTTAAGTTTTAATGTTGCTCCTTACTTTGCAGTTGAAAAACTTGTCTTTTTTATTTAATTTCTGATCGTTTTTTTTAAATAATGCAGGGAAATCCGGTCCCCCTTCATAGCAATGTCCCTTCCCCCATGAAAACTTCCTCTATGAAAATATCCCCCATGAAACCCCCAACCCACCCACCCCCCCACCCCCCCACTACCAGCAAAAATCCCCCCTGAAAACGTATGTATGCTTCCCAACAACCAATACTGTATGTAAACAGAGGGCAAAGTTCATAGCTTGCAGCCCTTCCCCTGAGGACTGCGGGGGATTAAGTCATCCTCAAAGACATAGTCAATATATTTTTCGACCATGCTGAACAAAATGGTTATCTCAAAATTTTGATCGGCTGACTTTGGGAAAAAATGCCCTCCATTTATTTTTGTCACTCAAAAAGGGCACTAAAACTTTTAATTTACGTTTTAATGAGCCCTCTCGAGATATTCTAGGACCACTGGCTCGATACGATCACCCTTGGGAAAAAAATCAAATAAACACGCATCCGTGATCTTTCTTCTGGCAAAAAAAAAACGAAATTCCACATTTTTGCAGGTAGGAGCTTGAAACCTCTTCAGTAGGGTTCTCTGATACGCTGAATCTGATGATGTGATTTTCATTAAGGTTCTATGACTTTTAAGGGGTGTTTCCTCTTTCTTCGAGAATCAGGGAAATTTTCTTAGGCACATAACTTTTGATTGGTAGGACTAAACTTAATGAAACTTATATATTTGAAATTAGCATAAAAATTTGGTTCTTTTCATGTATATATTGGTATCAAAATTCTGTTTTTTTAGCGGTCAGTTACTATTGAGCCGGGTCGCTCCTTACTTACAGTTTGTTACCACGAACTGTTTGATTTAATCTGGCGTCTGTTCGAAAGACCATTGTCTATTCAATGGATGTGCTACAAGAACTAGTGCTGAATAAAAACTCACCAAGGAGTTCACCAAGGAGAAGCACAAGGAGTTCTTGAAAACTATTTGTGTCGACACTTGTTTGTTTAATTTTGAAAACCACACTTGATTTCTAAGCAGGAAAATCAAAATCCTTAGCACCACGAGAAAAGAAAAGCTCCAACATTGTGGTTGACGCAATAAAGAATTAGCACAAATTAATTCAAAGTCAGCGGAACATTGCCACCTCAGCCGACAGCGCCGCGCCGATGACGTTTACGACACTTACTGACGTTTACTGACGTTACGAGAGACCCGTCGACCGGGTCTCTCGTCGGTGGAGTTCGCAGCATGTGCCAGCGTGGCACCGGGGTCTATATACAACATTGGGAGTGCCGATGAGACCAGGTAATCCCCTTCCCTAAAATTCAGCTTATGGGTGCCCATGTATAGAAGCAATGCTTAAAACCAATTTTTACCCTGAGTGCCTCGTGGCAATGATTCACTGACCGATAGATCTGAATTTTTGTTACCAGAGTTGGGAACTTTTCCTGCGGAAGTCTTTCAGGCCTAAGAAGTAGGAAGGAGCTGAAAAGGGAACTCTTAAATCCCTTACTTGACCGTAATTTGGTCTACGGATCCGTTTGCGAAAGTTTCATCCACGCAGCGGTAGAAATTTCTGAATTAGAGAATTGTCGCCATTCTCTTCTTGACAAAAAAGAAAGGGAACAAACTACGTATCTGCTGACACCTCAATTTTAAGGCAAAGGACATCTCTTGTGGTGATTGACGTAATGTTTTACCTAGTTTTATCGCTTGGTTGAGAAATGTGATAAATGTTTCAAGGGAAAGAATAGCTGGTAAGATTCCACATTCATTATAGTTATCGGAAATAGACTGATCGGTTTTGCCCAGTCAAGAAAATAAACATTTCCTTTGGAACGGAGAAGAATTTCTCTGTCATTTCCGCTATTTCTTCGAGTTCTTGTTTAATAATCTGCGGCAGGATGATGAAATGTGGACTCTTTGATTTAAGTATGTTTAAACAAAAAAGGAATGACTCCCTAAATCTTTTGTTCTGTTTATAAAAAATTATAATCTATAAATTCCTGGTTGTACTGACAGTTGACCACAAAAATATTGTTTTCTGTGTTTTCTGTGTTTTTTTTTTTTTTTTTTTTTTTTTTTTTTTTTTTTTTTTTTAGTGAACGCTAAAAGTGTCCGCTGTCCGCTAGTGAACGTCCGCTAGTGAACGCTGACAGTTGACCACAAAAATATTGTTTTCTGTGTTTTCTGTGGTTTTTTTTTTTTTTTTTTTAGTGAACGCTAAAAGTGTCCATGCAAGAAGTTACATTTTTCTTACATCAGAGGAAACGCCTCTCTATAGTTCTTATATGCCATTGTAAAAGCGTCGCTGTGTCTTTCCCGTCATCTGAGGAAGTATCAAGTTCTTATATGTCATTACAAAGAATGTCATTCATTTATGTACAATTAAATGAAAAAAATGTTTTTTTTAACTGAAGGTAAGGAACGAGGTTAAAACTTAAAACGAACAGGAATTATTCCGCATATGAAAGGGGCTGTCCCCTCCTCAATACCTCGCTCTTTACGCTAAAGCTTGAATCTGTCACACAACTTTATTTTTTAAAACAATAAAAAACTTTAGCGTAAAGAGCGAGGTATTGAGGAGGGGACAGCCCCTTTCATATACGGAATATTTTCTGTTCGTTTTAAGTTTTAACGTCGTTCCTTACTTTCAGATAAAAAAAAACTCTTTTTTTTTTATTTAATTTTTGAACGTTTTTGAATTAATGCAGGTTTTGTTTAATTTTATTTGTTTAATTTTATTTATGAACGTTTTCATTAGTAATAAATATACGTAACTTACGAATTAACTTACGTAACGAACTTCTATATTCATATACTTTTAATACGTATATTAGGGGGTTCACCTCCTAGTTAATACCTTGCTCTTTAAGCTAAGGTTCGAATTTTGTTCCAATTCTTTAAAAATGACCGCTTAATCACAAAAACTGGTAATTAGAATAAATAGCTCTTATGAAAGTACTAAAAAATCTTTGGCTTAAAGAGCGAGGTTTTGACTAGGAGGTGAACCCAATCATATACGTAATATTTTCTGTTCGTTTTAAGTTTTGATGCAGCTGCTTACTTTTAGTTGTAAAACTTGTTTTTTTTTTAAATTTAATTTCTGATCTTTTTTTTAAATAATGCTGGGAAATCTGGCGTCCCCTTCATAGCAATGTCCCTTCCCCTATTAAAACTTCCTTCATGGAAAGATCCTCCCGCATAACCCCCGACCCCCCCCCCCCACTACCATAAAAAATCCCCCCTAAAACCGTCTGCATACTTCCCAATAACCAATACTATATGTTAACATTGGATAAAGTTCATACATTTCAGGCCTGCCCCGAGGACTTCGGGGACTTGAGTCATCCTAAAAGACATAGTTATCATATTTTCGACCATGCTGAACAAAATGGCTATCTCAAAATTTTGATCGGGTCACTTTGGGAAAAAATGAGCGTGGGAGGGGGCCTAGTTGCCCTCCATTTTTTTGGTCACTTAAAAAGGGCACTAGAACTTTTAATTTCCGTTCCAATGAGCCCTCCTACGATATTCTAGGACCACTGGGTCGATACGATCACCCCTGGAAAAAAAACAAAAAAACACGCATCCGTGATCTTTCTTCTGGCAAAAATGCAAAATTACAAATTTTTGTAGATAGAAGATTGAAACCTCTACGGTAGGGTTCTCGGATACGCTGAATATGATGGTGTGATTTTCATTGAGGTTCTGTAAATTTTAAAGGGTCTTTCCTCCTTTTTTCGAAAAACAGCCAAATTTTTTCAGGCGTGGAACTTTTCATGGATAAGACTAAACTTGATGAAATATATTTGATGATTATATATTTGAAATCAGCATTGAAATCTGATTCTTTTGATGTATCTATTGGTATCAAAATCCGGTTTTCTAGAGTTTCTGTTACCATTGAGCCGGGTCGCTCCTTACTTAGAGTTCGTTACCACGAACTGTTTGACAAGGCTCAGACTTCCCAAGAAACTGGAATTTAAGTGATGTTTTATTGAGATTAAAAAGTTTTTTAAATAATTTTGTTCTGTTTTTACTATTTAATTAAATTTGAATTAGATACTGCCCAACATTAACATCAATATATTTTTGATAATCAATCAAGTTTTATTGGTGAAACAAAAATGAGTTTTCATTGATGGCTGAATCCTTTTTGTCAATTCCTTTAAAATCTACAGAGAATTAATCATCCAAAAAAATTTTTTGTTCTAACTATCTAGGTTATTTATTTATTTTTGTTTGTAAAGTTCTACATTTGAAACACTAGCCTTTTATGGGGTCTTAGCAGGGGAGTAGCTCCTTTATTGTTACTTAGTTTCAGCTTAAATTCGATGATCGAGCCTTTATGTAATTGTTTTTTAACTATAAATACAGACAGGAAAAAGCCTACGGCTTTTTCTTCTTTTAAATAGTAAGAGACGAAACTCAAACAATCAAGTGGCTAACTAAGTCCAATGTATGGAATGGTTTGTTATTTCAGTGATCGTCTTTTAATGTAAAAATATAAATACTGTAATCTTAACTATAGTGAAGTTGCATATGCAAGTTAGTATAGGGAAGAGTTCGATCTTTATTATAATCTGGAAACAAAGAAAAAAAATATCCCGTTTAGGCAGAATGTTGTAGTAGCTGCCACTTTTCTTCATTTTCAAGCCAATATATTTCCCTTGCTGTTCAAGCCAAGGGACAGAACTTTTACTATACAGGGGTTTCGGACAAGGCGGTTCTAATGGTGTACTTTTTGTTTTGATCTGACTCCTTTGTTAGGAGCTATGGGTTTTTATATTTCTTAACATTGGACGTGATCGTCTCTTACTAGGTTGCTAGCTACCGCTGCAACCCGGATATGGGCTATAGTTTATCCTTTAATGTAAATTACAACTTGGGTTTCCTTTTATGCTATATCATTACAAACAGGATAAAGTCTACGGCTTTTTCTTCTTTGAAATAGTAAGAGACGAACCTCAAGTAACAACCCCTGGAACCACCATTTATCAGTTACTATGGAAGGTGGTAAAAAAGGGTTAAACTGATTAGCAGTTAAGGTAAACCCGAAAGGGTTGTTAACTCAAAGCTTATTTACTATAAATTTGGAATAGCATCAATCTATGAGAATGGTTAACGATGATAAAATGGCCCTGTGAGTTGACCTAGATTTACTTCACCGATGTGTTCTGTATAATACACAAGCACAGTTTGAACAGTGGTGTCAATATAAAATATTGTCTAACGTTATAGTATGCTAAAAAGTTGATACTAATAGAGATGTAGATGTCAAGAAAAGAATTTAAATAATGAAATTCAGAACAACCCTTAGAAATCCATGCAAATCAAGTAGTTAGGTGTATATGAGTATGAACCGTCAAGGATCGTAAGCACAAATGACCCTAACCACCAAGGACCTCAACCTCCAAAGGTCCTTTATCCCCAACCTCCAAGGAGCCCCCTCCCCCCAACTTTTTGGCCCCCCTCCTCCCATTTTTTTCATTTTTTTTAACTTTTTTTTATTATTTTTTTTAACATGATATATTTTTTCAACTTTTTTTTACATCTCTTAGAATGACATGTAACATACTTAAAACAAAAAAATCACATTTAATATTTTCCAAATTCAAAATGAGAATGATACAGAAATGTTAGTCGTGACTTTTACTATTAGAAAAATATTGTGTGTAGTAGCATTTTTTTTATTGGACTAAATCTTTTTTTGGACTTCAAAATTATTCAACTTTTTTTTCAACTTTTTTTTACATCCATTAGAATGACATTAAACATACTTAAAACATAAAAAATCACATTTAATATTTTCCAAATTCAAAATGAGAATGATATAGAAATGTTAGTCGTGACTTTTACGATTAGAAAAATATTGTTTGTAGTAGCACTTTTTTTATTGGAAAAAATTTTTTTTTGGACTTCAAAATTATTCAACTTTTTTTTAAGTATCTTCAAATGACATGAAATATAATTACGGCTCTAACAATTGTACTCTATGCTAGCTCAGAGACACGATGCGGCTTTCCCACTGCTACTCTATGGTCGGTTATCGACACTACCTAGTTTACTGCAAGTATTAAATCAGTATTTTTACGCAGTGGAACGATAAACACATAACTAATATCTCTAAAAAAGTGAAGATGAAGCATTTTAAGAAAGTGTGTTCACATGATAGTGTTATTAGAGCATTGAATGCTGACAAGGAGAAGTATTTAAACTATGAAATAAGTACAAGTGGTAGCACTATCGGTAACGTATGCACGCATTGTCATGACAGTAAGGAATTAAATTTCTTTGGAGTACCAAAAAAATTCCATTGTACAAATAGTGAATATGCAAGATTGAGATCTCCGGAGATGATTACACTCAAAGAGAACTCTATTACAAAAATAATGGTGGATGAAGAGGGGTATCTTCTTGCTAGTCCTTCCGGTAACATGCTACCTGTTGGTAGAACCTATCGTCATCTTTAAAGTATTAGCATTCAAATGAAAGCAAAGACAAAAAGAAAGGCCTACTCTTCTACTAATATCATAAACCATATCTAGTCTATGTGCCGGAACTGTTACCTTTGTAAAAATGATGTTGAAATAGACAGTGAAATTGCCGAAAAAATAAAAAGGGCATTGGTAGAAAATATCACTAAGGACTATAAAGATGAATCGATGAAAAACAAAGTGCCAGCAAACGTTACTACCATTAATCAAACAGTCAATGAATCAAATAATACCAAAGACGAAACGCATATTGAACCTGTCGGTGACACACCAGTAAATATTGTGTATGACTCAAAATGGAATAATGATTAATCTACCGATTACGAGTTAAGAGATGAAAATAGCTACAATATCAAGAGAGAACATGGAGAACTATTTTATGGAACAGATTCAAAATGTCCAAAGTTGATCATTGATATTATTAATGTATAATAATGTATCTACCATATATTTATATTAATATCATGTATGTCATTATTTCATTAAAAATATGTTATCTATTACTTTGTTATATTCTCATTATTTCTAGGGTAAGCTAAAACAGACACTGAGAGAAGCAAACACCCACCCAGATTCACAAGCATAGAGAGTGAGAGAGTCAAAAACACATGCAAATAGATAGATTCTGACATACAAACCGACAAAGACATGTACTGAGATAAGCAAACACCCGCCCAGACACATAGGCAAAGAGAGTGAGAGAGATAAAAACACATACAAACATATACATTCAGAAATACAAACCAACAAAGACATGCATTGAGATAAGCAAACACCCGCCCAGACACATGAGCAAAGGAAGTGAGACAGACAAAAACACATATAAATAGATAGATTCTGACATACAAACCGACAAAGACATGTACTGAGATAAGCAAACACCCGCCCAGACACATAGGCAAAGAGAGTGAGAGATATAAAAACCCATGCAAATATATAGATTTTGACATACAAACCAACAAAGACAGGCATTGAGATAAGCAAACAACCGCCCAGACACACAAGCAAAGGAAGTTAAAGAGACAAAAAACACATACAAATATATAGATTCAGACATACAAACCGAGAAAGACAGGCACTGGGATAAGCAAACACCTGCCCAGACACACACAGACAAAGAGAGTTAGAAACACATACAAATACATAGATTCACACATACAAACCGAGAAAGACAGAAACTTCAGACATACAAACCAACAAAGACAAACACTGGGACTTGCAAACACCAACCCAGACAAACATACAAAGAGAGTGTGAAACACATACAAATACATAGATTCAAACATACAAACCGAGAAAGACATGCACTGGAATAAGCAAAAACCCGCCAAAACACACAAGCAAAAAGAGTGAGAGACACATACAAATACATAGATTCACACATACAAACCGAGAAAGACAGACACTTCAGACATACAAACCAACAAAGACAAACACTGAGACTTGCAAACACCAACCCAGACAAACAGACAAAGAGAGTGTGAAACACATACAATTACATAGATTCAGACATACAAACCGAGAAAGACAGGCAGTGGGACAAGCAAATACCTGCCCAAACACACAAGCAAAAAGAGTGAGAGAAAAAGACATATATTCAGACATACAAACCGAGAAAGACAGGCACTGGGATAAGCAAACACCTGCCCAGACACAAACAGAAAAAGAGAGTGAGAAAAACATACAAATACATAGATTCAGACCTACAAGCCGAGAAAGACAGGCACTGGTAAAGGAAACACCCGCCCAAACACACACAAGCAAAAAGAGTGAGAGACACATACAAATATATAGATTCAGAAATACAAACCGAGAGAGACAGGCACTGGGATAAGCAAACACATGCCCGCACATACTGGCAAAAAAAGTGAGAAACACGTACAAATATGTAGATTCAGACACACAAACCAAGATAGAAATGCACTGGCATAAGCAAACACCTGCCCAGACACACAAGCAAAAAGAGTGAGAGACAAACAAAAATACATAGATTCACACATACAAACCAAGAAAGACAGACACTTAAGACACACAAAACAACAAAGACAAACACTGGGAACTTGCACACACCAATCTAGACAAACAGATAAAGAGAGTGTGAAACACATACAAATACACAGATTCAGACATACAAATCGAGAAAGACAAGCAGTGGGATAAGCAAACACCTGCCCAAACACAAGAGCAAAAAGAGTGTGAGACACATACAAATATATAAATTCAGAAATACAAACCGAAAGAGACAGGCACTGGGATGAGCAAACACAAGCCCGCACACACTGGCAAAAAGAGTGAGAAACACATACAGATATGTAGATTCAGACACACAAACCAAGAAAGACATGCACTGGCATAAGCAAACACCCGCCCAGACACGCACACAGACAAAGAGAGTGAGAAACACATACAATTCTATAGATTCAGACATAAAAACCGAGAAAGACATGCACTGGAATAAGCAAACACCCGCCCAAACACACAAGCAGAAATAGTGTGAGACACATACAAATATATAAATTCAGAAATACAAACCGAAAGAGACAGGCACTGGGATGAGCAAACACAAGCCCGCACACACTGGCAAAAAGAGTGAGAAACACATACAGATATGTAGATTCAGACACACAAACCAAGAAAGACATGCACTGGCATAAGCAAACACCCGCCCAGACACACAAGCAAAGAGAGTGAGAGACATACATAAATACATAGATTCACACAAACAAACCGAGAAAGACAGACACTTAAGACATACAAACCAACAAAGACAAACATTGGGAACTTGCAAACACCAATCCAGACAAACAGACAAAGAGAGTTTGAAACACACACAAATACATAGATTCAGACATAGAAATCGAGAAACACAAGCCTTGGGATAAGCAAACACATTCCCAAACACACAAGCAAATAGAGTGAGAGACACATACAATTACATAGATTCAGAAATACAAACTGAGAAAGACAGGCACTGGGATCAGCAAACACCTACCCAGACACACAAACAGACAAAGAGAGTAAGAAACACATACAAATATATAGATTCAGAAATACAAACCGAGAAAGACAGGCACTGGGATAAGCAAACATCTGCCCAGACACACACAAGCAAAAAGAGTGAGAGACACGTGCAAATACATAGATTCACACATACAAACCGAGAAAGACAGACACTTCAGACATACAAACCAACAAAGACAAACACTGGGACTTGCAAAGACCAACCCAGTCAAACACACAAAGAGAGTTTGAAACACACACAAATACATAGATTCAGACATACAAACCGATAAAGACATGCACCGGAATAAGCAAACACCCGCCCAAACACACAAGCAAAAAGAGTGAGAGACACATACAAATATATAGAATCAGAAATACAAACCAAGAAAGACAGGCACTGGGATAAGCGAACACATGCCCGCACACACTGGCAAAGAGAGTGAGAAACATACAAATACGTAGATTCAGACACACAAACCGAGAAAGACATGCACTTGAATAGGCAAACACCCACCCAAACACACAAGCAAAAAGAGTGAGAGACACATGCAAATACATAGATTCAACCATACAAACCGAGAAAGACGGACACTTCAGACATACAAACCAACAAAGACAAACACTGGGACTTGCAAACACCAACCCCAGACAAACAGACAAAGAGAGTGTGAAACACATACAAATACATAGATTCAGACATACAAACCGAGAAAGATATGCACTGGAATAAGCAAACACCCGCCCAGACACACAAGCAAAAAGAGTGAAAGACACATACAAATACATAGATTCACACATACAAACCGAGAAAGACAGACACTTCAGACATACAAACCAACAAAGACAAACACTAGGACTTGCAAACACCAACCCAGACAAACAGACAAAGAGAGTGTGAAACACATACATATACACAGATTCAGACATAAAAATTGAGAAAGACAAGCAGTGGGATAAGCAAACACCTGCCCAAACACAAGAGCAAAAAGAGTTTGAGACACTTACAAATACATAGATTCAGACATACGAACCGAGAAAGACAGCCACTGGGTTAAGCAGACACCTACCCAGACATACACACAGACAAAGAGAGTGAGAAACACATACAAATCCATAGATTCAGACATAAAAACCGAGAAAGACATGCACTGGAATAAGCAAACACCCGCCCAAACACACAAGCAGAAAGAGTGAGAGACACATACAAGTATATAAATTCAGAAATACACCTACCCAGACAAACAAACAGACAAAGAGAGTGAGAAACACATACAAATATATAGATTCAGAAATACAAACCGAGAAAAACAGGCACTGGAATAAGCAACATCTGCCCAGACGCACGCAAGCAAAAAGAGTAAGAGACACATACAAATACATAGATTCACACATACAAACCGCGAAAGACAGACATTTCAGACATACAAACCAACAAAGATAAACACTGGGACTTGCAAAGACCAACCAAGTCAAACAGACAAAGATAGTTTGAAACACATACAATTATATAGATTCAGAAATAGAAACCGAGAAAGACAGGCACTGGGATAAGCAAACACATGCCCGCAAACACTGGCAAAGAGAATGAGAAACATACAAATACGTAGATTCAGACATAAAAACCGAGAAAGACATGCACTGGAATAAGCAAACACCCGCCCAAACACACAAGCAGAAAGAGTGAGAGACACATGCAAATACATAGATTCAACCATACAAACCGAGAAAGACGGACACTTCAGACATACAAACCAACAAAGACAAACATTAGGACTTGCAAACACCAACCCAGACAAACAGACAAAGAGAGTGTGAAACACACACAAATACATAGATTCAGACATACAAACCGAGAAAGATATGCACTAGAATAAGCAAACACCCGCCACACTCTCTCACACTCTCACACACTCTCTTTGTCTGTTTGTCTGGATTGGTGTTTGCAAGTCCCAGTGTTTTTCTTTGTTGGTTTGTATGTCTGAAGTGTCTTTCTTTCTCGGTTTGTATGTGTGAATCTATGTATTTGTTTGTGTCTCTCACTCTTTTTGCTTGTGTGTCTGGGCGGGTGTTTGCTTATTCCAGTGCATGTCTCTCTCGGTTTGTGTGTCTGAATCTACGTATTTGTATGTGTTTCTCACTCTCTTTGCCAGTGTGTGTGTGTGTTTCCGGGCAGGTGTTTGCTTAAACCCAGTTGTTGTCTCTCTCGGTTTGTATTTCTGAATCTATATATTTGTATGTGCCTCTCACTCTTTTTGCTTGTGTGTTTGGGTGGGTGTTTGCTTATTCCAGTGCATGCCTTTCTCGGTTTGTATGTCTGAATCTATGTATTTGTATGTGTTTCACACTCTCTTTGTCTGTTTGTCTGAGTTGGTTTTTGCAAGTCCCAGGGTATGCCTTTGTTGGTTTGTATGTCTGAAGTGTCAGTCTTTCTCGGTTTATATGTGTGAATCTATGTATTTGTATATGTCTCTCACTCTTTTTGCTTGTGTGTGTCTGGGCGGGTGTTTGCTTATTCCAGTGCATGCCTTTCTCGGTTTGTATGTCTGAATCTATGTATTTGTATGTGTTTCACACTCTCTTTGTCTGTTTGTCTGAGTTGGTTTTTGCAAGTCCCAGCGTTTGTCTTTTTTGGTTTGTATGTCTGAAGTGTCTGTCTTTCTTGGTTTGTATGTGTGAATCTATGTATTTGTATGTGTCTCTCACTCTTTTTGCTTGTGTGTCTGGGCGGGTGTTTGCTTATTCCAGTGCATGTCTTTCTCGGTTTGTGTGTCTTAAGCTACGTATTTGTATGTGTTTCTCAATCTCTTTGCCAGTGTGTGTGGGCATGTGTTTGCTTATCCCAGTGCCTGTCTTTCTCGGTTTGTATTTCTGAATCTATATATTTGTAGGTTTCTCTCACTCCTTTCGCTTGTGTGTTTGCTTATTCCAGTGCATGTCTTTCTCGGTTTTTATGTCTGAATCTATGGATTTGTATTTGTTTCTCACTCTCTTTGTCTGTGTGTGTGTCTGGGCAGGTGTTTTCTTATCACAGTGTCTGTCTTTCTCAGTTTGTATGTCTGAATCTATGTATTTGTTTTTGTCTCTCACTCTTTTTGCTTTTGTGTTTGGGCAGGTTTTTGCTTATTCCAGTGCTTGTCTTTCTCGATTTGTAGGTCTGAATCTGTGTATTTGTTTGTGTTTCACAGTCTCTTTGTCTGTTTGTCTGGATTGGTGTTTGCAAATTTCCAGTGTTTGTCTTTGTTGGTTTGTGTGTCTTAAGTGTCTGTCTTTCTCGGTTTGTATGCGTGAATTTATGTATTTGTATGTGTCTCTCACTCTTTTTGCTTGTGTGTCTGGGCGGGTGTTTGCTTATGCCAGTGCATGTCTTTCTCGGTTACTGTGTCTGAATCTACATATTTGTATGTATTACTCACTCTTTTTGCCAGTATGTGCGGGCATCTGTTTGCTTATCCCAGTCACTGGTTCTCTCGGTTTGTATTTCTGAATCTATATATTTGTATGTGTCTCGCACTCTTTTTGCTGTTTCGCACTCTTTTTGCTGTCCCGCACTCTTTTTGTTTGGGCGGGTATTTGCTTACTCCAGTGCATGTCTATCTCGGCTTTTTTGTCTGAATCTATGTATTTGTATACGTTTCTCACTCTCTTTGTCTGTGTGTGTCTTGGCAGGTGTTTGATTATCCCAGTGTCTGTCTTTCTCGGTTTGTATGTGTGAATCTTTGTATTTGTATGTGTCTCTCATTCTTTTTGCTTGTGTGTCTGGGCGGGTGTTTGCTTATTCCAGTGCATGTCTTTCTCGGTTTGTATGTCTGAATCTATGTATTTGTATGTGTTTCACACTCTCTTTGTCTGTTTGTCTCGGTTGGTGTTTGCAAGTCCCAGTGTTTGTCTTTGTTTTTTTGTATGTCTGAAATGTCTGTCTTTCTCGGTTTGTATGTGTGAATCCATGTATTTGTATGTGTCTCTCACTCTTTTTGCTTGTGTGTTTGGGCGGGTGTTTGCTTATTCCAGAGCATGTCTTTCTCGGTTTGTATGTCTGAATCTATGTATTTGTATGTGTTTGACACTCTCTTTGTCTGTTTGTCTGGGTTGGTATTTGCAAGTCCCAGTGTTTGTCTTTGTTGGCTTGTATTTCTGAAGTGTCTGTCTTTCTCGGTTTGTATTTCTGAATCTATATATTTGTATGTGTTTTTTGTCTCTCTCACTTCCTTTGCTTGTGTGTCTGGGCGGATGTTGGCTTATCTCAATGCCTGTCTTTGTTGGTTTGTATGTCAAAACCTATATATTTGTATGTGTTTTTATCTCTCTCACTCTCTTTGCCTATGTGTCTGGGTGGGTGTTTGCTTATCTCAGTGCATGTCTTTATCGGTTTTTATGTCAGAATCTATATATTTAAATGTGTTTTTGTCTCTCTCACTTCCTTTGCTTATGTGTCAGGGCGGGTGTTTGCTTATATCAATGCATGTCTTTGTTGGTTTGTATTTCTGAATCTATATATTTGTATGTGTTTTTATCTCTCTCACTCTCTTTGCCTATGTGTCTAGGTGGATGTCTGCTTCTCCCCGTGCCTGTCTTTGTCAGTTTTTATGTCTGAATCTATGTATTTGTATGCGTTTTTGACTCTCTCACTAATCTTTGCTTGTGAATCTGGGTGGGTGTTTGCTTCTCGCAGTGTCTGTCTTAGCTTACCCTTGAAATAATGGGAATATAACGAAGTAATAGATAACATATTTTTAATGAAATAATGACATATATGATATTAATATAAATATATGGTAGATACATTATTATACATTATTAATATCAATGATCAACTTTGGACATTTGGAACCTGTTCCATAAAATAGTTCTCCATGTTCTCTCTTGATATTGTAGCTATTGTCTTCTCTTAACTCGTAATCAGTAGAATAATCATTATTCCATTTTGAGTCATACAAAATATTTACTGGTGTGTCACCGACAGGTTCAATATGCGTTTCGTCTTTCGTGTTATTTGATACATTGACTGTTTGATTAATGGTAGTAACGTTTGCTGGCACTTTGTTTTTCATCAATTCATTCCTTAGTGATATTTTCTACCAATGCCCTTTTTATTTTTCCGGCAATTTCACTGTCTATTACAACATCATTTTTACAAAGGTAACAGTTCCGGCACGTAGACAAGATATGGTTTATGATATTAGTAGAAGAGTTGGGCTGTTTTTGTCTTTGCTTTCATTTGAATGCTAATACCTAAAAGATGACGATAGGTTCTATCGGCAGGTAGCATGTTACCGGAAGAACTAGCAAGAAGATACCCCTCTTCATCCACTATTATTTTTATGTTAGCGTTCTCTTTGAGTGCAATCATCTCCGGAGATCTCAATCTCACATATTAACCATTTGTACAATTGAATTTTTTTGGTACTCCAAAGAAATTTAATTCCTTACTGTCATGACAATGCGTGCATACGTTACCGATAGTGCTACCACTTGTACTTATTTCATAGTTTAAATACTTCTCCTTGTCAGCATTCAATGCTCTAATAACACTATCATGTGAACACACTTTCTTAAAATGCTTCATCTTCACTTTCTTAGAGACATTAGTTATGTGTTTATCGTTCCACTGCGTAAAAAATACTGATTTAATACATGCAGTAAACTAGGTAGTGTCGATAACCGACCATAGAGTGCCAGTGGGAAAGCCGCATCGTGTCTTTGAGCTAGCATAGAGTACAATTGTTAGAGCCGTAAGCATATTTCATGTCATTTTATTATACGTAAAAAAAAGTTGAATAATGTCGAAGTCCAAAAAAAATTCAGTCCAATAAAAAAAGTGCTACTACAAACGATATTGTTCTAATAGTAAAAGTCACAACTAACATTTCTATATCATTCTCATTTTGAATTTGGAAAATATTAAATATGATTTTTTTATGTTTTAAGTATGTTACATGTCATTCTAAGAGATGTAAAAAAAAATTTGAAAAAATATGTCATGTTAAAAAAAATAATAAAAAAAGTTTAAAAAATCTTAAAAAAAAATAAATAAAATGGGGGGAGGGAGGCCAAAAATTTGGGGGGAGGGGGCCCCTTGAAGGTTGGGGAAAAAGACCTTTGGAGGTTGAGGTCCCTTGTGGTTAGGGTCATTGGGGTTTATGATCCTTGACGGTTCATACTCATATACACCTCACTACTTGATTTGCATGGATTTCTAAGGGTTCTTCTGAATTTCACTATTAAAATTCCTTTCTTGATATCTACATCTCTGTTAGTATCAACTTTTTAGCATACTATAACGTTAGACCATATTTTAGATTGACAATACTGTTCAAACGGTACTTGTGTGTTATACAGAACTCATCAGTGAAGAAAAGCTAGGTCAACTCACAGGGCCATTTTATCATCGAATTCACCATAATTTCTTGAAGTAAATTTCTACATCGTATATCTAAGTCGTGAAAACAATTAAGAGTTTGTTACTTACTTAGAATTTTGTCATAATTTCTTGAACGAAATGTCTTTTTGTTTATCCAGCAGGTGAATTCAAGAAAGAATTTGCTACTTACTTACAATTTTTTCATAATTTCTTTAATGAAATTTCTGTATTGTGTATCCAAGAGGTGACTTCAAGAAAGAAATTGTTACTTACTGATAATTTTTTCATAATTTCTTAAATGAAGTTTCTGCATTGTGTATCCAAGAGGTGACTTCAGGAAAGAGATTGTTACTTGCTTACAATTTTTTCATAATTTCTTAAATGAAATTTCCGTATTGTGTATCCAAGAGTTGACTTCAAGAAAGAAATTGTTACTTACTGATAATTTTTTCATAATTTCTTGAATCAAATTTCTACATCGTGTATCTAAGTCATGAAATTCTTCAAGAAAGAAATTGTTACTTACTGAGAACTTTTTCATAATTTCTTGAATTAAATTTCTACATCGTGTAGCTAAGTGAAAATTGTTTGTGATAAAGAGAAAAAAAAGTTACTTACTTGCGATTTTTTCATAATTTCTTGAATGAAGTATCTGTAGTGTATATCCAAGAGGTGAAAACAAAAAGAGTTTGTTACTTACTTACAAATATTTTCATAATTTCTTGAATGCAATTTCCGTATTGTGTATCCAAGAGTTGACTTCAAGAAAGAAATTGTTACTTACTGAGAATTTCTTCATAATTTCTTGAATTAAATTTCTACATCGTATATCTAAGTCGTGAAACCAATGTAGCTAAGTGAAAATTGTTTGTGATAAAGAGAAAAAAAAAGTTACTTACTTGCGATTTTTTCATAATTTCTTGAATGAAGTATCTGTAGTGTATATCCAAGAGGCGAAAACAAAAAGAGTTTGTTACTTACTTACAAATATTTTCATAATTTCTTGAATGAAATTTCCGTATTGTGTATCCAAGAGTTGACTTCAAGAAAGAAATTGTTACTTACTGAGAATTTCTTCATAATTTCTTGAATTAAATTTCTACATCGTATATCTAAGTCGTGAAAACAATTAAGAGTTTGTTACTTACTTAGAATTTTGTCATAACTTCTTGAACGAAATGTCTTTTTGTTTATCCAGCAGGTGAATTCAAGAAAGAATTTGCTACTTACTTACAATTTTTTCATAATTTCTTTAATGAAATTTCTGTATTGTGTATCCAAGAGGTAACTTCAAGAAAGAATTTGTTACTTACTTACAATTTTTTCATAGTTTCTTAAATGAAGTTTCTGCATTGTGTCGTGAAAACAATTAAGAGTTTGTTATACAATTTCTTCATAATTTAATGAAATGAATAGAACTATTCTAAATTAAATTTCTACATCGTGTAGCTAAGTGAAAATTGTTTGTGATAAAGAGAAAAAAAAGTTACTTACTTAAGATTTTTTCATAATTTCTTGAATGAAGTATCTGTACTGTATATCCAAGAGGTGAAAACAAAAAGAGTTTGTTACTTACTTACATATATTTTCATAATTTCTTGAATGAAATTTCCCTATTGTGTATCCAAGAGATGACTTCAAGAAAGAAATTGTTACTTACTGAGAATTTCTTCATAATTTCTTGAATTAAATTTCTACATCGTATATCTAAGTCGTGAAAACAATTAAGAGTTTGTTACTTACTTGGAATTTTGTCATAATTTCTTGAAAGAAATGTCTTTTTGTTTATCCAGCAGGTGAATTCAAGAAAGAATTTGCTACTTACTTACAATTTTTTCATAATTTCTTTAATGAAATTTCTGTATTGTGTATCCAAGAGGTGACTTCAAGAAAGAATTTGTTACTTACTTACAATTTTTTCATAGTTTCTTAAATGAAGTTTCTGCATTGTGTATCCAAGAGGTGAGTTCAGTAAAGAGTTTGTTACTTGCTTACAATTTTTTCATAATTTATTAAATGAAATTTCCGTATTGTGTATCCAAGAGTTGACTTCAAGAAAGAAATTGTTACTTACTGAGAATTTTTTCATAATTTCTTGAATTAAATTTCTACATCGTGTATCTAAGTTATGAAAACAATAAAGAGTTCGTTACTTACTTGGAATTTTGTCATAATTTCTTGAACGAAATGTCTTTTTTGTTTATCCAGCAGGTGAATTCAAGAAAGAATTTGCTACTTACTTACAATTTTTTCATAATTTCTTTAATGAACTGTCTTTTTTATTTACCCAGGAGGCGAATTCAAGAAACAATTTACTACGTAATTACAATTTTTCCATGATTTCTTTAATGAAATTTCTGTATTGTGTAGCCAAGAGGTGACTTCAAGAAAGAATTTGTTACTTACTTACTTACATTTTTTTTTATAGTTTCTTAAATGAAGTTTCTGCATTGTGTATCCAAGAGGTGACTTCAGGAAAGAGTTTGTTACTTGCTTAAAATTTTTTCAAATTTCTTAAATGAAATTTCTGCATTGTGTATCCAAGAGGTGACTTCGAGAAAAAGTTTGTTACTTACTATGAATTTTGTCATAATTTCTTGAATGAAATGTCTTTTTTATTTATCCAGGAGGTGAATTCAAGAAAGAATTTTCTACTTACTTACAATTTTTGATAATTTCTTAAATGAAATTTCTGCATTGTGCATCCAAGAGGTGACTTCAAGAAAGAGTTTGTTACTTACTTACAATTTTTTTTCATAATTTCCTTAATTAAATTTCTGTATTGTGTAACAAAGAGGTGAACTCAAGAAAGAGTTTGGTACTTACTTACTTACTTACTTACAATTTTTTCATAATGAGATATCCATTAACGGATGTTGATAAATAATTTATTCATTCTGATAGCAAGATTTTGTCAATGTTGTCCCATGTGTCTGACAATAGATGTATGCAAATTCCTTTTCTTACATCTCCGACGTTTTATTAGACATTCTTAACGTTTGATATGCTAGCTTACTCTAAAAATAATGAACACATAACAATGTAATGCATAATATATTTTTAATGAAATAATGCTATGTAGAATATTAATAAAAAAAAATATATTATGATACATTATTAATATCAATGATTAACTTTGTACATTTTGAATCTGTTCCATAAAATAGTTCACCATGTTCTCTCTTGATATTATAGCTATTGTCTTCTCTTAGTTCGTAATCAGTAGAATAATCATTATTCCATTTTGAGTCATACACAATTTTTACTGGTGTGTCACCAACAGGCTCAATATGCTTTTCGTCTTTGGTATTATTTGGTTCAATGACTGTTTGATCAATGACAGTAACGTTTGCTGGTGGTTTGTTTTTCATCGATTCATCTTTATATTCCATAGTGATATTTTCTGACAATGCCCTTTTTATTTTTCTGACAATTTCACTGTCTATTATCACAATATTTTTACACAGGTAACAGTTTCGGCACGTAGACAAGATATGGTTTACGATATTAGTAGAAGAGTAGGCCTTTCTTTTATTGATCTTTCGT
Organism: Artemia sinica; assembly: GCA_027921565.1. Taxonomy (NCBI): domain Eukaryota; kingdom Metazoa; phylum Arthropoda; class Branchiopoda; order Anostraca; family Artemiidae; genus Artemia; species Artemia sinica. The sequence goes on along the minus strand of CM051264.1, from coordinate 66,246,368 downwards.
TGAATGCTAATACCCGAAAGGTGACGATTGGATGTATCAGTAGGTAATGTGTTTTACCTGCAACAGTAGCAAGGAGTTGTCCTCTATCATCAATGATTATTTTTATGTTGGCATTCTCTTTGAGTGCAATCATCTCTGGAGATCTCAATCTCGCATAACCACCAACATAAGAGTTGAATTTTTTCGGTATTCCAAAGAAATTTAATTCCTTACTGTCAGGACAATGCATGCATACATTTCCAATAGTGCTACCACCTGTACTTGTTTCAAAGTTTAAATACTTTTCTTTGTCGGCATTCAATGCTACAATAACCTTGTTATGTAAATACACTTTATTAAAATGCTCCATCTTCACTTTTTTTTAAATATATGACTTATGTGTTTATCATTCCACTGCGTAAAAAATACTGATTTAATACATGCAATAGATTAGGTAGTGTCAATAACCGGTCATAGAATACCAGTGGGAAAGTCACATCGTGTCTCTGACCAATCACAGAGCGCAATTGTTAGAACTGTATGCATATTTTGACATTTTAAGTTATGTACAAAAGAAAAAAATAAATAAAGTTGAAAAATTTCGAAGTTTTAAAAAAGTTTGAATTAAACACTTTTAGGATATCAAGTGTCTTTACTGAAAAACTATTGCATTACATAGTCTCTCACATCCCGTAAAGCTATTTTAAAATGACTAAAAATTATTTATTTAACAGAAATCCTAAATTTTGTTTTTAATGGGTATCAAGTAAAGAAAAACCGAACGGAATCAGGCAACGGAGTCTCTCAAACCCCGTAAAGTTATTTTAAAAGATACAAGAACTACTTATTTACAACAAAAATTTCGTTTTTAATGAGCACTAAGTAAAGAACAACCACACGGAATCAGACAACAAAGTCTCTCAAATCCCTTAAAGCTCTTTTAAAAGATACAAGAACTACTTATTTAACACAAAAATTTCGTTTTTAATGGGTATCAAGTAAAGAAAAACCACACGGAATCAGGCAACAGAGTCTCTCAAACCCCGTATAGCTCTTTTAAAAGATACAAGAGCTACTTATTTACAACAAAAATATTGTTTTTAATGAGCACTAAGTAAAGAAAAACCACAAGGAATCAGGCAACAGAGTCTCTCAAACCCCTTAAAGCTCTTTTAAAAGATATAAGAACTACTTATTTAACACAAAAATTTCGTTTTTAATGGGCACCAAGTAAAGAAAAACCACACGGAATCAGGCAACAGAGTCTCTCAAACCCCTTAAAGCTCTTTTAACAGATACAAAAACTACTTATTTAAAACAAAAACTTCGTTTTTAATGAGCACTAAGTAAAGAAAAACCACACGGAATCAGGCAACAGAGTCTCTCAAACCCCTTAAAGCTCTTTTAACAGATACAAAAACTACTTATTTAAAACAAAAACTTCGTTTTTAATGAGCACTAAGTAAAGAAAAACCACACGAATGTAATAGTTTAGAAATAAAATTCAGTTTTTGCCAAAAAAAAAAATATTCACTTGTATTTTTCAGTAAAGTGCAAATTTTGTTATTTTTTGTCTGCTTTTCAAAATGTTCGTATTTGGAAGTCTGTCAGTTAACACTAAGCTGTAAATCGGGTAACTCTCTCACAGTAACAATAGGCTTAGCAGTGATTAAATCTCATTGTCGGCGAGAATTCAATCAGATCAGAGTTGTGCAAAATGGAATACCTTTTTGCAAATTGAGTTAGCTTCTATTTCATAGACAAAATATTTGAATTCCTTTTATTCAAATCACCTATCAAGTTATCAAAAAATATATGAAGTAGAAATCTGGTCTGTAAATGAACATTATAGCCATATCTGTAGTGAAGCGTTTTTCTATTCATAAACAAATTTTTAAAACTAAAAAGTTACCCCCTCCTCCCTCAGAAAGTTCACAAAAACACAATAGCCATATCTGTAGTGAAGCGTTTTTCTATTCATAAACAAATTGTTTAAACTAAAAAGTTACCCCCTCCTCCCTCAGAAAGTTCACAAAAACACAATAGCCTTATCTGTAGTGAAGCATTTTTCTATTCATAAACAAATTTTTTAAACTAAAAAGTTACCCCCTCCTCCCTCAGAAAGTTCAGAAAGACACAATAGCCTTATCTGTAGTGAGGCATTTTTCTACTCGTACGTTTCCCGAATATTTAACACGTACCATTTTTCCATACCATCCAACAAAACCCAATTCCTCCTAGAATTATTTAAACTAAAAAGTTTCCTACTCCTCCCTCAGAAAGTTCACAAAAACACAATAGCCTTATCTGTAGTGAAGCGTTTTTCTATTCAAAAACAAATTTTTTAAACTAAAAAGTTTCCCCTCCTCCCTCAGAAAGTTCACAAAAACACAATAGCCTTATCTGTAGTGAAGCGTTTTTCTATTCATAACAAATTTTTTAAACTAAAAAGTTACCCCCTCCTCCCTCAGAAAGTTCAGAAAGACACAATAGTCTTATCCGTAGTGAAGCATTTTTTCTGCTCGTATGTTTCCCGAATATTTAACACGTACCATTTTTCCATACCATCCAACAAAACCCAATTCCTCCTAGAATTATTTAAACTAAAAAGTTACCCCCTCCTCCCTCAGAAAGTTCACAAAAACACAATAGCCTTATCTGTAGTGAAGCGTTTTTGTATTCATAAACAAATTTTTAAAACTAAAAAGTTACCCCCTCCTCCCTCAGAAAGACACAATAGCCTTATCTGTAGTGAAGCATTTTTTCTACTCGTATGTTTCCCGAATATTTAACACGTACCATTTTTCCATACCATCCAACAAAACCTAATTCCTCCTAGAATTATTTAAACTAAAAAGTTATCCCCTCCTCCCTCAGAAAGTTCACAAAAACACAATAGCCATATCTGTAGTGAAGTGTTTTTCTATTCATAAACAAATTTTTAAAACTAAAAAGTTACCCCCTCCTCCCTCAGAAAGTTCAGAAAGACACAATAGCCTTATCTGTAGTGAAGCATTTTAAATAATTCTGATTATAGTGTCCAATTTTTTGTCTGCTTTTCAAAATGTTCGTATTTGTTTAGAATGAAGTGTTTTTTATAGCAGATACCCCCCGTGCAACTGAACCCCCCATGTAACTGAACCCCTGTATAACCGAAACCCCGTACAACTGAACCTCCGTGCTACTCGACCCCATTTAACTAATCCCCGTGTAACTGAATCCGTATGTAACTGAACCCTCGTGCAAGTCAACCCTCGTACAACTCAATTCCCTCAAAACGCTTTTCAGCCATTTCTAGTTAATTTTTTTATTTCTAAACTATTTAAAATTGACAACATTGTGCAAATCATCACTTGTGTATTATACAGTACACATTTATTCCATCTCCTCCAAAACAATTTTCGGTCATTTCTTGTTAAAATTATTCAATCGCTAATTACCCCTTTTTTTCTCCACCTTCAAATGTTCCTTTAGTCATTGCCCAGGTAACACTAAGATGTAAATTGAGTAATCCTCTCGCAATAACAAACCAAACCAGATTATACCCACTTAACAAGATCAAAAATGGCGGTCACACTAACTTGATTAGTAATTGGACTTTCAGTCCTACATTCACGGGTTTCTGCAAAGTGCTATGGGCTTCATTGAAAAAATACCAGTTTAAAAAAATAAAAATAAAAAATAAACATGTATCCATGTGCCAAGCCATGTAGGATTCATTGTAATAGGCAAATGACCCTGGTAAGGCATATTACGCAATCACGGGCAGTGGTAATTGGGCGCTTACTACTCATATTTATCATATTTTCAACCATGCTGAACAAAATGGCTATCTAAAAATTTTGATCGGGTTTCTCTAGGAAAAAAATGAGTGTGGGAGGGAGCCTAGTTGCCCTCCATTTTTATCGGTCACTTAAAAAGGGCACTATAACTTTTAATTTCCGTTCCAATGAGCCCTCCCACGATATTCTAGAACCATTGGGTCGATACGATCACCCCTGGGAAAAAAAAACAAACAACAAATAAACATGCATCCGTGATCTTTCTTCTGGCAAAAAATGCAAAATTCCACATTTTTGTAGATAGGAACTTGAAACCTCTATAGTAGGGTTCTCTTATACGCTGAATATTATGGCATGATTTTCATTAAAGTTCTATAGCTTCTAGGGGGTCTTTCCCCCTTTTTTTCAAAAATCAGCTAAATTATTTTCAGGCACGTAACTTTTGATGGGTTGGACTAAACTTGATGAAACTCATATATTTGAAAGCAGCATGAAAATCTGATTCTTTTGATTTGTCTTTTGGTATCAAAAACCTGTTTTCTAGAGTTTCGGTTACCATTGAGCCGGGTCCCTCCTTACCTACAGTTCTTTACCACGAACCGTTTGAGATAGGCCTATACAATTATTTTTGAAATTACCAGTTTTTTGGTCATTCCGCAATTTAATGTCTTTTCAAACGGAAGAGTTTTCAATGATATTTGATTATTGAATTAAGTCCGAGTTCTAACAATGATTTCTACTAAGCTTCAAACTTTTGGTTTCTTTTTTAAAGTTTTTGAATTTTTGTAATGCCTTGTCAAAATATATATAAAAAATTTTTGCAATTACCAGTTTTTTGCTCTTTAAGCAATTTAATGTAATCTTTTCCATGCATGAAAATCTTCAATTTTTCCATATAAGTGTTACAACTATGAGAACGCCATTACAATACTGATTTATTTTAAAATAGCGTCACTCAAATAATTTTTTTCCAAAATTAAGGCTCTTAACGAATTTTCTCAAACTTTTGGCCTATCTAGATCATTTTTTAGGCCAGAAAACTTTTATTCTTAGGATACAATTTTTCCCGGAAAAACATGGAGCCGTTTTCAAGAAAAATAAATACATACATAAATACACAATTATTGCTCACTTATAAAAAGAGTATGTATTTAAGAAAAACTTTTTTTGAGATATGCGCAGTAGCAAGCTGGCACAATTTTTTTTTCCAAATAGAACAGCCGAAAATTGAGCTCTATTGTATAGTCAAAAGTGCTATTAAAACAAGCTTTTTATAACAATCGCTTAATCCTTTATGATCCCACAATTTGTGAGAATTTCTTTCTTTATTGTGTCTAAACACTTCAGTTTTAACAACCGTTTTTTTTAATATATTTTCTATTTGTTCTAGCCATACGTTTGTTCCTTAATTTAACAATTCTGTGTAAATTGTCCCACAATCAATGTCCATTACGTCACAATCTTAAAATTGTTTGCACTGGTTCTCTTTATGTAGTAGCCTATTTTCGGCCTATATCCATGTCCTTCTTTGATCTTGTTAAAGCTGGGATCTATCTCTTTCAAATACCTTAAACGCATTATACAGAAACCTTGAGTTTGATCCAGTTTGAAGAAGACAAATCACAGGCTAGAACAACAATTTAAGTACAAGGATAAGCAAAGAAGAAAAGAAAAAGGATGGGTAGGGGCGAAAATATTGAATGACTTTAATAGTGAATGACTATTAATAGTAATAGTTTATTAATAATCTATTAATGACTATCAATGTAAATAATAAAGAAACCATAATAGCAGCATGCCTATAGATAAAGTTTTAATAGAAGAACAGTGCGGTTTTAGGAAGAGTAGAGGATGCGTTGACCATATTTTCACCCTTAAATTAATAATTATGAAGTGCGTGAGTCATCAAACGCCTTTTTTCCTTTGTTTTATAGATTATGAGCAAGCGTTTGATTCAGCTGAGCTTCAGTGAAAGTTCTATTCTTGTAAGGTATACCAGATAAACACGTTGAAGTGATTAGTGCTTTGAACGAGAATAACATCGCTGCGGTTAAGGTAGGAACTGCGGTTAGTAGCTGGTTTCGTGTCATGGTTGCAGCGGCAGCTGCAACCTAGTAAAGAGTGAACCACAGTCCATAGTAATCAAAAGTTGAAAAACGTGTTTTCAAAAAAACTGTCTGGTGAAAAAAATTGCCATTAGACACTTAATCAGGAATGGTAACTATTGTTTCGGTTAATCTTAGAAGTAAAAGTTTATTGCGAAAAGAAATTTATAGTGATTTCGAAAAAGAGCCCGAAACCCCTTGAAAATGGCGTCAAATTGAAGTAAAAAGTGCACCATTGGAATCAGTATGGTCGAAAACCTTTTGTAGGATAACTACAGTCCCCCACCTTGAGCACCAAGGAAAAGGACTTTTTTGCATGGGTAGCACTGATCTGTCTCCCTTTTTTCTATTCTTTTTCCAGGGCTAGCGGTTTACCAGAACATCATAGACATATGATTAATGGATCATTAGAAAGCTGTTCCTCACATCTACGTACTTTTTATAAATTCCTCTATCTGCAAGTGCCATATGGCACAAAAATGGCACATTATGTGCCATTTCTCAAGGGGTGGGGCTAGCGGGCTACAAAAACATCGTATACAGATGTTTAATAGCTCACATTAAAGCTATTTCTCATATCTACAATTTATTTATGAATTCCACCACCTGCAACTGCCAAATAGCACTATAAATGGCACTATTGATGCCATGTCAGTAAAATGCATCTATGGAATTCTATGTATGCCCTAGGAAAACATCTCTATGGATGCTCTACACCTTTTCAAAGAGAGTGAGTTTTTTACCCCCTCACATGGCATTATACTTTGCTTAATGCCCTAGGAATTACCATGCTATTTGCTTAATGCCCTAGGACCATACTATTTGCTTGATGCTCTACACCTTTTCAAAGAGAGTGAGTGTCCTCTCACACCTATGTCCCTTGGTACCTTTCCAAACAAAGTGATAAAAAACATGTCTTTAGCAACTTCGTTCATCATAACGTTTTTTTTTTGTTTTTTTTTTGTTTTTTTTTTTTTTTTTTTTTTTTTTTTTTTAACCAAAAACTGGAAATTGTCAACCTTTTCAAAGAGAGTGAGTAGAACCTGTCAAAGAGTTTGATAACCTCTAGCTTAAAGGCATCTTATTGAGTTTGATTAAGAATGCAACATGTCTAGAATTGATGCCATATGCTGTTGAATCATTTACCAAAAAAATAAATCTATTTGCAAAAAAGGGTTTAGCATTTGCGAATTGGACTCTATGAACGATATTAATTAATGTTTGAATAATAGGAGCGTGAATTATTCTAATTAGTGATTGGATCGTATGAAGATGGAGAAAAAGGGTTAAACTGATTAGCAGTTAAGGTAACCCCGAAGAGCATGTTAACTCATAGCTTATTTATTATAAATTTGGGACCATATCAATCTATGGAAATGGTTAACGATGATAAAATGGTCTTATGACTTGACCTAGCTTTACATTTTCGATGTGTTCTGTATAATACACAAGTGGCGTTTGAACAGTGTTGTCAATTTAAAAAAGAGTTTAACGTTATAGTATACTAAAAACATGATACTAAGAGAGATGTAAATGGCAAGAAAAGAATTTTAATAACGGATAGCTTCGGCGTGTTCTGTATAATACACAAGTGGCGTTTGAACAGTGTTGTTAGTTTAAAATAGTCTAACGTTATAGTATACTAAAAAGTTGGTACTAAGAGAGATGTAGATGGCAAGAAAAGAATTTTAATAATGAAATTCAGAACAAACCTTACTTTCGTAATAAAGGAACATTTAGTATATTTTTTTAATTTATTTTTGTTTAAGAAAATGCCCCATCTTTAACAAATTTAGCCTTAACTAGTTAAAACTGTGCATAAATTCTTCAATTTTAGTTGTATTGCACAGCTAGTAAAGGAACATTTAGTATTTTTTTCTAATTTAAGTGTTTTCTTAAGAAAATGGCCCATCTTTAACAAATATAGCCATAGCTAGTTGAAACTGTGCGTAAATTCTTGATTTTTTGTCGTGTTACTTAGGTAATAAAGAAAAATTTGGTATTTTTTCCTAATTTTGAGTTTTTTCTTAAGAAAATGGCCCATCTTTAACAAATTTAGCCTTAGCTAGTTAAAACTGTGCATAAACTCTTCAATTTTAATTGTGTTAAACAACTAATAAAGGAACATTTAGTATTTTTTTTCTAATTTAGTGTGTTTTCTTAAAAAAATGACCCATCTCTTACAAACTTAGCCTTAGCTAGTTTAAACTGCCCATAAATTCTTCATTTTTTGTCGCGTTACTTTCGTAATAAAGGAACATTTAGTATATTTTTTAAATTTATTTTTGTTTAAGAAAATGCCCCATCTTTAACAATTTAGCCTTAACTAGTTAAAACTGTGCATAAATTCTTCAATTTTAGTTGTATTGCACAGCTAGTGAAGGAACATTTAGTATTTTTTTCTAATTAAAGTGTTTTCTTAAGAAAATGGCCCATCTTTAACAAATTTAGCCTTAGCTATTTGAAACTGTGCGTAAATTCTTCAATTTTAGTTGTGTTAAACAGCTAATAAGGGAACATTTAGAATTTTTTTCTAATTTGTGTGTTTCCTAAGAAAATGGCACATCTTTAACAAACATAGCCATAGCTAGTTGAAACTGTGCATAAATTCTTGATTTTTTGTCGTTTTACTTAGGTAATAAAGGAACATTTGGTATTTTCTCCTAATTTTGAGGTTTTCTTAAGAAAATGGCCCATCTTTAACAAATTTAACCTTAGCTAGTTAAAACTGTGCATAAATTCTTCAATTTTAGTTGTGTTAAAACGCTAATAAAGGAGCATTTAGTATTTTTTCTAATTTAGTGTGTTTTCTAAAAAAAATGACCCATCTTTAACAAACTTAGCCTTAGCTAGTTGAAATTGCGCATAAATTTTTCATTTTTTGTCGTGTTACTTTCGTAATAAAGGAACATCTAGTATATTTTTTTAATTTATTTTTGTTTAAGAAAATACCTCATCCTTAACAAATTTAGCCTTAACTAGTTAAAACTGTGCATAAATTCTTCAATTTTAGTGGTGTTAAACAGCTAATAAAGCAACATTTAGTATTTTTTCTAATTTAGTGTGTTTTCTTAAGAAAATGACCCATATTTAACAAACTTAGCCTTAGCTAGTTGAAACTACGCATAAATTCTTGATTTTTTGTTGTGTTACTTTCGTAATAAAAAATATATTCTTGTGCATACCCATACTCCTATTGATGAGGACTGATGGTTCTAATTCAATATTTTTTTCATGAAAGCAAACTATTTTTTTTAACAAAATTTTTTTGGAATTCGAAATTATTCAACTTTTTTTATATCTCTAAATCATATTAGAAAAATAGAATGACCCTCTTGATTTAAATTTTAAAATATATTCTTGTGCATACCAATACTCCTATTGATGAGGACTGATGGTTCTAATTCAATATTTTTTTCATGAAAGCCAACTTTTTTTTAACTAAATTTTTTGGACTTCGAAATTATTCAACTTTTTTTTACATTCCTAAATCAAATCAGAAAAATAGAACGACACCTCTCATTTAAATTTTAAAATATATTATTGTGCATACCCATACTCCTATTGATGACGACTGATGGTTCTAATTCAATATTTTTTTTCATAAAAAACAAACTATTTTCTTTTTAACTAAATTTTTTTGGACTAAGAGATTCTTCAACTTTTTTTTTACATCTCCAAATCATATCAGAAAAATAGAATGAAACTTTTGATTTAAAATTTTAAATATATTCTTGTGCATACCCATACTCCTAATGATGAGGACTGATGGTCCTAATTCAATATTTTTTTCATAAAAAACTAACTATTTTTTTTATTTAAACTTCGAAATTATTCAACTTTATTTATTTTTTTATTTATTAATTTTTTTTGTACGTATCTTAATGACAAAATATGCTTACGGCTCTAACAATTGTGCTTTATGCTTGCTCAGAGACACGATGTGGGTTTCCCACTGGTACTCTATGGCCGGTTATCGACACTACCTAGTCTATTGCATGTATTAAATCAGTATTTTTTATGCAGCGGAACGATAAACACATAAGTCATATCTTTAAAAAATTGAAGATGGAGCATTTTAATAAAATGTGTTCACATAACAATGTTATTGTAGCATTTAATGCCGACAAGGCGAAGTATTTAAACTATGAAACAAGTACAAGTGGTAGCACTATTGGAAATGTATGCAAGCATTGTCATGACAGTAAGGAATTAAATTTCTTTGGAGTACCAAAAAAATTCAACTCTTATGTCGGTGGATATGCGAGATTGAGATCTCCAGAGATGATTGCACTCAAAGAGAACGCCAACATAAAAATAATCATTGATGATAGAGGACAACTTCTTGCTACCGTTGCAGGTAACACATTACCTACTGATAAATCCTATCGTCAGCTTTCGGGTATTAGCATTCGACGGAAGATCAAAAAAAAGAAAGACCTACTCTTCTACTAATATCATAAACCATATCTTGTATACGTTCCGAAACTATTACCTGTGTAAAAATAATGTGAAAAAAGACAGTGAAATTGCCAGAAAAATAAAAAGGTCAATGGCAGAAAATATCACTATGGAATATAAAGATGAATCGATGAAAAACAAAGTACCAGCAAGCGTTACTGCCATTGATCAAACAGTCAATGAACCAAATAATACCAAAGACGAAAAGCATATTGAGCCTATCAATGACACGCCAGTAAAAGTTGTGTATGACTCAAAATGGAATAATGATTATTCTACTGATTTGGAACTACGAGAAGACAATAGCTACAATATCAAGAGAGAACATGGTGAACTGTTTTATGGAAAAGATTCAAAATGTCCAAAAGTTGATCATTGATATTAATAATGTATCATAATATATTTTTGTATTAATATTCTACATAGCATTATTTCATTAAAAATATATTATGCATTACATTGTTATGTGTTCATTATTTTTAGAGTATGCTAGCATATCAAACGTTTAGAATGTCTATTAAAACATCGGAGATGTAAGAAAAGGAATTTGCATACATCTATTGTCAGACACATGGGATAACATTGACAAAACCTAGGTATCAGAATGAATAAATTCTTTATCAACATCCGTTGTTGAATATGTCATTATGAAAAAATTGTAAGTAAGTAAGTAAGTAAGTAACGAACCCTTTCTTGAATTCACCTCTTGGATACACAATACAGAAACTTAATTCATCAAATTATGAAAAAAAATTGAACAAATTCTTTATTAATATTCTTTATCGATTGAAGTCGCTTCCTGGACAGGCAATACAGCAGTTTCACAAAATCTAAGCATAAGAGTGATTAAATTCTATATCAACATCCATTTCTTGGATACATAGGAAAAAATTGACAAAATCTAAGTGTTAGAGTGAACAAGTTTTTTTTATCAACATTCTTTGTCAGATACATCGAATAAAATTGACAAAATCTAAATATCAGAATGAATAAATGCTTTAACAACATCCTTTATCGGATCTGTCGGATACAATTGACAAAATCTAAGTATCAGAGTGATTAATTTCTATATCAACATCCTTTTCTCGGATACATAGATTAAAATTGACAAAATCTAAGTGTTAGAGTAAATATTTTTTTATCAACATACTTTGCCACTTACATCGGATAAAATTGACAAAATCTAAGCGTCAGAGTGAATAAATTCTTTATCAACATTTTTTGTCGGATATGTCGGATACAATTGATAAAATCTAAGTATCAGAGTGATTAAATTCTATATCAACATCATTTTCTCGGATACATGGGATAAAATTGACAAAATCTAAGTATCAGAGTGAATAAATGCTTTATCAACATCCTTTAAATGCATTATCAGCATCATTTGTCGGGTATATCGGATAAAATTGACAAAATCTAAGTATCAGATTGATTAAATTCTATATCAACATCCCCTTCTCGAGTACATGGGATAAAATTGACAAAATCTAAGTATCAGAGTGAATAATTTATTTTTTATCAATATGTTTTATCAGTTGCAACAATTATAATTAACAAAACCTACATATCAGAGTGAATAAATGCTTTTTCAGCATCCTTTGTTGTATATGTTGAATAAAATTGACAAAATCTAAATATCAGAATGAATAAATGCTTTAACAACATCCTTTGTCCGATATGTCGGATAAAATTGACAAAATCTAAGTTTCAGAGTGAATAAAATTTTTTTTATCAACATCCTTTGTCAGAGGCATCGGATAGAATTGACAAAATCTAAGTATCAGATTTTTTAACTGCTTTCTCAACATCATTTGTCCAATATGTCGGATAAAATTGACAAAATATAAGTATCAGAGTGAATAAATTCCATATAAACATCCCTCTCTCGGATACATGGGATAAAATTGACAAAATGTAAGTATCAGAGTGAATAAATGCTTTATCAACATCCTTTAAATGCATTATCAACATCATTTGTCTGATATATCGGATAAAATTGACAAAATCTAACTATCAGATTGATTAAATTCTATATCAACATCCTTTGTCGGACATCTCGGATAAAATCTAAGTATCAGAGTTGTTAAATTCTATATCAACGTCCCTTTCTCTGATACATGGGATAAAATTGACAAAATCTAAGTATCAGAATAAATAAATTCATTATCAACATCCTTTGTCGGATATGTCGGATAAAACTGACAGAATGTAAGTATCAGAGTGATTAAATTCCATATCAACACTCCTTTCTCGGATGCATGGGATAAAATTGACAAAATCAAAGTATCAGAGTGAATAAATGCTTTATCAACATCCTTTAAATGCATTATCAACATCATTTGTCTGATATATCGGATAAAATTGACAAAATCTAAGTATCAGATTGATTAAATTCTATAACAACATCCCTTTCTCGGATAAATGGGATAAACTTGACAAAATCTAAGTATCAGAGTTATTAAATTCTATATCAACATCCCTTTCTCAGATACATGGGATAAAATTGACAAAATCTAAATATCAGTGTGAATAAATGCTTTATCAATATCTCTTAAATGCATTATCAGCATCACATGTCAGATACATCGGATAAAATTGACAAAATCTAAGTACCAGAAAGAATAAATTTGTTTTCAAAGTTTTTATCGGATACATCAGATAACATTCATAAAATCCAAGTTTTATTCATTTTGACTTCATGCGTCGTTACTTTGAATTTAGGTTAGACTTGTTATAGATGGTAGCACACCCGCTCAGACACACAGTCATATTGAGAGAGATGTTCAAAAAATTGAGTTAATTTAGGTTCACTTGGAGGGGTAATGACTTTATCATATGCACACACTTTCTTCGAATAATTCATTTTCACTTCTTTTTTTTGAATATGGTATCGGTGTTTATCCCTCCAATGGGAAAAAATTATCGATTTAATACGCGCAATAAACTAGATAGTCTCAATAACCTACCATGGAGTACCACTGGGAAAGAACCTCGGAAATATCAAAACCATAGGTTAGGTTAGATTAGCTTACGTCCTCGCACGTAAGCTAACCTAACCTAACCTATGGTTTTGATATTTCCGAGGTGCTTTCCCAGTGATACTCCATGGTAGGTTATTGAGACTATCTAGTTTATTGCGCTTATTAAATCAATAATTTTTTCCCATTGGAGGGATAAACACCAATACCATATTTAAAAAAAAGAAGTGAAAATGAATTATTCGAAGAAATTGTGTGTACATGATAAAGTCATTACCACTCTAAGTGAACCTAAACTAACTCAACTTTTGAATATCTCTCTCACTATGACTGTGTCTGGGCGGGTGCACTACCATCTATAACCAGTCTAACCTAAATTCAACGTAACGACGCATGAAGTCAAAATGAAGAGAACTTGGATTTTATGACAGTTATCTGATGTATCCGATAAAAACTTTGAAAACGAATTTATTCTTTCTGGTACTTACATTTTGTCAATTTTATCCGATGTATCTGACAAGTGATGTTGATAATGCATTTAAGGGATGTTGATAAAGCCTTTATTCACTCTGATACTTAGATTTTGTCAATTGTATCCCATGTGTCTGAGAAAGGGATGTTGATATGGAATTTATTCACTCTGATACTTAGATTTTGTCAAGTTTATCCCATGTATTCGAGAAAGGGATGTTGCTATAGTATTTAATCAATCTGATACTTAGATACTGTCAATTTTATCCGATATAGCCGACAAATGATGTTGATAATGCATTTAAAGGATGTTGATAAAGCATTTATTCACTCTGATACTTAGATTCTGTCACTTTTATCTGATATATCCGACAAAGGATTTTGATAATGAATTTATTAACTCTGATACTTAGATTTTGTCAATTTTATCCCATGTATCCGAGAAAGGGATGTTGATATAGTATTTAATCACTCTGATACTTAGATACTGTCAATTTTATCCGAGATATCCGACAAAGGATGTTGATATAGAATTTAATCAATCTGATACTTAGATTTTGTCAATTTTATCCGATATATCAGACACATGATGTTGATAATGCATTTAAAGGATGTTGATAAAGAATTTATTCACTCTGATACTTAGATTTTGTCAATTTTATCCCATGTATCCGAGAAAGGGATGTTGATATAGAATTTAATGACTCTGATACTTAGATTTTGTCAATTTTATCCGACATATTCGACAAATGATGTTGATAAAGCATTTATTCAATCTGATACTTAGATTTTGTCAATTTTATCCGATGCATCTGACAGGGGATGTTGATAAAAAAATTTATTCACTCTGACACTTAGATTTTGTCAATTTAATCCAACATATTGGACAAAGGGTGTTGTTAAAGCATTTATTCATTCTGATATTTAGATTTTGTCAATTTTATTCAACATATCCAACAAAGGATGCTAAAAAAGCATTTATTCACTCTGATATTTAGATTTTGTTAATTATAACTATTTTAACTTATAAAACATATTGATAAAAAATAAATTATTCACTCTGATACTTAGATTTTGTCAATTTTATCCCATGTATCCGAGAAAGGGATGTTGATATGGAATTTATTCAATCTGGTACTTAGATTTTGTCAATTTTATCCGACATATCCGACAAATGATATTGATAATGCATTTAAAGGATTTTGATAAAGCATTTATTCACTCTGATACTTAGGTTTTGTCAATTTTATCCCATGTATACGAGAAAATGATGTTGATATGGAGTTTAATCACTCTGATACTTAGATTTTATCAATTTTATCCGACATATCTGACAAAGGATGTTGATAATGAATTTATTCACTCTGACACTTAGATTTTGTCAATTTTATCCGATGTAACTGGCAAAGGATGTTGATAAAAACAAATATTCACTCTAACACTTAGATTTTGTCAATTTTAATCTATGTATCCGAGAAAAGGATTTTGATATAGAATTTAATCACTCTGATACTTGGATTTTGTCAATTTTATCCGACATATACGATAAAGGATGTTGTCAAAGCATTTATTCATTCTGATATTTAGATTTTGTCAATTTTATTCGATGTATCTGACAAAGGACGTTGATAAAAAAAACTTGTTCACTCTAACACTTACATTTTGTCAATTTTTTCCTATGTATCCGAGAAATGGATGTTGATATAGCATTTAATCACTCTTATGCTTAGATTTTGTGAAATTGTTGTATTGCCTGTCCAGGAAGCGACTTCAATCGATAATGAATGTTAATAAAGATTTTGTTCAATTTTTTTTCATAATTTCCTGCATTAAATTTCTGTATTGTGTATCCAAGAAGTTAATTCAAGAAATAGTTTGTTACTTACTTACTTACTTACTTACCATTTTTTCATAATGGCATATCCAACAACGGATGTTGATAAAGGATTTATTCATTCTGATACCTAGATTTTGTCAATGTTATCCCATGTGTCTGACAATAGATGTATGCAAATTCCTTGTCTTACATCTCCGATGTTTTAATAGACATTCTAAACGTTTGATATGCTAGCATACTCTAAAAATAATTAACACATAACAATGTAATGCATAATATATTTTTAATGAAATAATGCTATGTAGAATATTAATACAAAAGTATATTATGATACATTATTAATATCAATGATCAACTTTTGGAAATTTTGAATCTGTTCCATAAAATAGTTCACCATGTTCACCGATGGTAATGGTACCGATGGTACATGGGAAATAAAATCTAAGTATCAGATTGATTAAATTCTATATCAGCAACCCTTTCTCGGGTATGTGCCAGCAAACATTACTACCATTAATCAAACAGTCGATGAATCAAATAATAACAAAGATGAAACCCATAATGAACCTCTCGGTGACACATCAGTAAACATCGTGTATGACTCAAAATGGAATAATGATTATTCTACCGATTACGAGTTAAGAGAAGACAATAGCTACAATATCAAGAGAGAACATGGTGAACAATCGGGTATTACCATTGGTACTCAAAAGAAATTTAATTCCTTACTGTCATGACAATGCATGCATACATTTCCAATAGTGCTACCACTTGTACTTGCTTCATAGTTTAAATACTTCTCCTTGTCGGCATTCAATGCTACAGTAACATTGTCATTTCTGTATTGTGTATCCAAGAGGTGAATTCAAGAAAGAGTTTGTTACTTATTTACTTACTTACTTACTTACAATTTTTTTTCATAATGACATATCCAACAACGGATGTTGATAAAGAATGTATTCATTCTGATACCTAGATTTTGTCAATGTTATCCCATGCACCTGAGAAATGGATGTTGATATAGAATTTATTCATTCTGATACCTAGATTTTTTGAATGTTAGCCCATGTGTCTGACAATAGATGTATGCGAATTCCTTTTCTTACATCTGCGATGTTTCAATAGACATTCTAAACGATTGATATGCTAGCTTACTCTAAAAATAAAGAACACATAACACTGTAATGCATAATATATTTTTAATGAAATAATGCCATGTAGAATATTAATACAAAAATATATTATGATACATTATTAATATCAATGATCAACTTTGGACATTTTGAATCTGTTCCATAAAATATTTCACCATGTTCTCTCTTGATATTGTAGCTATTGTCTTCTCTTAACTCGTAATCGGTAGAATAACCATTATTTCATTTTGAGTCATACACGATGTTTACTGATGTGTCACCGAAAGGTTCAATATGGGTTTCATCTTTGGTATTATTTGATTCATCGACTTTTTGATTAATGGTAGTAACGTTTACTGGCACTTACCCGAGAAAGGGTTGCTGATATAGAATTTAATCAATCTGATACTTAGATTTTATTTCCCATGTACCTGAGAAATGGATGTTGATATCGAATTTAATCAATCTGATACTTAGATTTTGTCAATTTTATCCGATATTTTACCCTGTGTATGCGAGAAAAGGATGCTGATATAGAATTTAGTCACTCTGATACTTAGATTCTGTCCATTTTATCCGACATATCCGATAAAGGATGTTGTTAAAGCATTTATTCGTTCTGAAATTTAGATTCTGTCAATTTTATTTGATGTATCTGAAAAAGGATGGTGATAAAAAAAATATTCACTCTGACACTTAGATTCTGTCAATTTTATCCGATGTATCTGACAAAAGATGTTGATAAATAAAATTAATTCACTCTAACACTTAGATTTTGTTAACTTTTTCTATGTATCCGAGAAATGGATGTTGATATAGAATTTAATCACTCTTATACTTAAATTTTGTGAAATTACTGTATTGTCTGTCTAGGAAGCGACTTCAATCGATAATGAATGTTAATAAAGAGTTTGTTCAATTTTTTTTTTCATAAATTCCTAAATTAAATTTCTGTATTGTGTATCCAAGAGGTGAATTCAAGAAAGAGTTTGTTACTTATTTACTTACTTACTTACTTACAATTTTTTTTCATAATGACATATCCAACAAAGGATGTTGATAAAGAATTTATTCATTCTGATACCTAGATTTTGTCAATGTTATCCCATGCACCTGAGAAATGGATGTTGATATAGAATTTATTCATTCTGATACCTAGATTTTGCCAATGTTATCCCATGTGTCTGACAATAGATGTATGCGAATTCCTTTTCTTACATCTTTGATGTTTTAATAGACATTCTAAACGTTTGATATGCTAGCTTACTCTAAAAATAATGAACACATAACAATGTAATGCATAATATATTTTTAATGAAATAATGCCATGTAGAATATTAATACAAAAATATATTATGATACATATGATTGGAGTACCGATATGATACGATTGGAGTACCAATGGTATTACCGGTTATGCATAACGATGTAATGCATAATATATTTTTAATGAAATAAAGCCATGTAGAATATTAATACAAAAATATGTTATGATACATTATTAATATCAATGATCAACTTTGGAAATTTTGAATCTGTTCCATAAAATAGTTCACCATGTTCTCTCTTGATATTGTAGCTATTGTCTTCTCTTAACTCGTAATCGGTAGAATAATCATTATTCCATTTTGAGTCATACACGATGTTTACTGATATGTCACCGAGAGGTTCAATATGGGTTTTATCTTTCGTATTATTTGATTCATCGTCTGTTTGATTAATGGTAGTAAAGTTTGCTGGCACTTTGTTTTTCATCGATTCATCTTGATATTCCATAGTGATACTTTCTGCCATTGCCCTTTTTATTTTTCTGGCAATTTCACTGTCTATTATCACATTATTTTTACACAGGTAACAGTTTTGGCACGTAGACAAGATATGGTTTATGATATTAGTAGAAGAGTAGGCCTTTCTTTTTTGATCTTCCGTTGAATGCTAATACCCGAAAGCTGACGATAGGATGTATCAGTAGGTAATGTGTTACCTGCAAGAGTAGTAAGGAGTTGTCCTCTATCATCAACGATTATTTTTATGTTGGCATTCTCTTTGTCTGCAATCATCTCTGGAGATCTCAATCTCGCATATCCACCAACATAAGAGTTGAATTTTTTCGGTACTCCAAAGAAATTTAATTCCTCACTGTCATGACAATGCATGCATACATTTCCAATAGTGCTACCACTTATACTTGTTTCATAGTTTAAATACTTCTCCTTGTCGGCATTCAATGCTACAATAACATTGTCATGTGAACACACTTTACTAAAATGCTCCTTCTTCACTTTTTTAAAGATATGACTTATGTGTTTATCGTTCCACTGCGTAAAAAATACTGATTTATTACATGCAATAGACTAGGTAGTGTCGATAACCGGCCATAGAGTACCAGTGGAAAACCCACATCGTGTCTCTGAGCAAGCATAAAGTACAATTGCTAGAGCTGTAAGCATATTTTGTCATTTTAAGATACGTACAAAAAAAATAAATAAAAAAAATAAAATTGAATAATTTCAAAGTTAAAATAAAAAAATAGTTTGTTTCTTATAAAAAAATATTGAATTAGGACCATCAGTCCTCATCATTAGGAGTATGGGTATGCACAAGAATATATTTAAAAATTTGAATCAAAAGTGTCATTCTATTTTTCTGATATGATTTAGAGATGTAAAAAAAAAGTTGAATGATTTCGAAGTCCAAAAAAAAATTTTTTTTTGAAAATAGTTTGTTTTTTATGAAATTTTTTTAATTAGAACCATCAGTCCTCATCATTAGGAATATGGGTATGCACAAGAA
The DNA here is from genome assembly GCA_027921565.1 of Artemia sinica. Classification (NCBI taxonomy): domain Eukaryota; kingdom Metazoa; phylum Arthropoda; class Branchiopoda; order Anostraca; family Artemiidae; genus Artemia; species Artemia sinica. The sequence continues at coordinate 66,226,829 of CM051264.1, read as the reverse complement.
TATATTTTAAAATTTAAATCAAAAGTGTCATTCTATTTTTCTAATATGATTTAGAGATGTAAAAAAAGTTGAATAATGTCGAAGTCCAAAAAAATTTAGTTAAAAATAAATAGTTTGTTTTCATGAAAAAAATATTGAATTAGAACCATCAGTCCTCATCAATAGGAGTATGGGTTTGGACAAGAATATATTTTAAAATTTAAACCAAAAGGGTCATTCTATTTTTCTGATATGATTTGGAGATGTAAAAAAAAGTTGAATAATCTCGAAGTCCAAAAATATTTAGTTAAAAAAATAGTTTTTTTTTTATAAAAAAAAATATTGAATTAGAACTATCAGTCGTCATCAATAGGAGTATGGGTATGCACAAGTATATATTTTAAAATTTAAATCAAAATTGTCATTCTATTTTTCTGATATGATTTAGAGATGTAAAAAAAAGTTGAATAATTTCGAAGTCCAAAAAAATTTAGTTAAAAAAAAAGTTTGCTTTCATGAAAAAAATATTGAATTAGAACCATCAGTCCTCATCAATAGGAGTATGGGTATGCACAAGAATATATTTTAAAATTTAAACCAAAAGGGTCATTCTATTTTTCTGATATTATTTAAAGATGTAAAAAAAGTTAAATAATTTCGAAGTCCAAAAAAAATTAATTTAAAAAAAAAGTTTGCTGTCATGAAAAAAATATTGAATTAGAACCATCAGTCCTCATCAATAGGAGTATGGGTATGCACAAGAATATATTTTTTATTACGAAAGTAACACGACAAAAAATGAAGAATTTATGCGCAGTTTCAACTAGCTAAGGCTAAGTTTGTTAAAGATGGGTCATTTTCTTAAGAAAACACACTAAATTAGAAAAAAAATACTAAATATTCCTTTCTTAGCTGTTTAACACCACTAAAATTGAAGAATTTATGCACAGTTTTAACTAGTTAAGGCTAAATTTGTTAAAGATGAGGCATTTTCTTAAACAAAAATAAATTAAAAAAGATATACTAAATGTTCCTTTATTACGAAAGTAACACGACAAAAAATGAAGAATTTATGGGCAGTTTCAACTAGCTAAGGCTAAATTTGTCAAAGATGGGTCATTTTCTTAAGAAAACACACTAAATTAGGAAAAATACTAAATGTTCCTTTATTAGCTGTTTAACACAACTAAAATTGAAGAATTTATACACAGTTTTAACTAGCTAAGGCTAAATTTGCTAAAGATGGGCCATTTTCTTAAGAAAAAACTCAAAATTAGGAAAAAATACCAAATGTTCCTTTATTACCTAAGTAACACGACAAAAAATCAAGAATTTATGCACAGTTTCAACTAGCTATGCTATGTTTGTTAAAGATGTGCCATTTTCTTAGGAAAACACACAAATTAGAAAAATAAATACTAAATTTTCCTTTATTAGCTGTGCAATACAACTAAAATTGAAGAATTTAAGCACAATTTTAACTAGCTAAGGCTAAATTTGTTAAAAATGAGCATTTTCTTAAGAAAACACTCAAAATTAGGAAAAATACTATATTTTCCTTTATTACCTAAGTAACACGACAAAAAATGAAGAATTTACGTGCAGTTTCAACTAGCTAAGGCTAAGTTTGTTAAAGATGGGTCATTTTCTTAAGAAAACACACTAAATTAGGAAAAAAACTAAATTTTCCTTTATTAGCTGTTTAACACAACTAAAATTGAAGAATTTATACACAGTTTTAACTAGCTAAGGCTAAATTTGTTAAAGATGGGCCATTTTCTTAAGAAAACACTTAAATTAGAAAAAAAATACTAAATGTTCCTTTACTAGCTGTGCAATACAACTAAAATTGAAGAATTTATGCACAGCTTTAACTAGTTAAGGCTAAATTTGTTGAAGATGGGGCATTTTCTTAAAAAAATTAAAGTAAAAAAATATACTAAATGCTCCTTTATTACGAAAGTAACACGACAAAAAATGAAGAATTTATGGGCAGTTTCAACTAGCTAAGGCTAAGTTTGTTAAAGATGGGTCATTTCCTTAAGAAAACACACTAAATTAGAAAAAAAATAATGTTCCTTTATTAGCTGTTTAACTCAACTAAAATTGAAGAATTTATGCACAGTTTTAACTAGCTAAAGCTAAATTTGTTAAATATGGGCCATTTCATTAAGAAAAAACTCAAAATTAGGAAAAAATACCAAATGTTTCTTTATTTTCTAAGTAACACGACAAAAAATCAAGAATTTATGCACAGTTTCAACTAGCTATGGCTATATTTGTTAAAGATGGGCCATTTTCTTAAGAAAACACTTAATTTAGAAAAATTACTAAATGTTCCTTTATTTTCTAAGTAACACGACAAAAAATCAAGAATTTATGCACGGTTTCAACTAGCTATGGCTATATTTGTCAAAGATGGGCCATTTTCTTAAGAAAACACTTAAATTAGAAAAAAATATTAAATGTTCCTTTACTAGCTGTTTAACTCAACTAAAATTGAAGAATTTATGCACAGTTTTAACTAGCTAAAGCTAAATTTGTTAAATATGGGCCATTTTCTTAAACAAAAATAAATTAAAAAAATATACTAAATGCTCCTTTATTACGAAAGTAAGGTTTGTTCTGAATTTAATTATTAAAATTCTTTTCTTGCCATCTACATCTCTCTTAGTATCAACTTTTTAGTATACTATAACGTTAGACTCTATTTTAAACTGACAACACTGTTCAAACACCACTTGTGAATTATACAGAACACATCGAATAAGTAAAGCTATCCATTATTAAAATTCTTTTCTTGCCATCTACATCTCTCTTAGTATCAACTTTTTAGTATACTATAACGTTAGACTCTATTTTAAACTGACAACACTGTTCAAACACCACTTGTGAATTATACAGAACACATCGAATAAGTAAAGCTAGGTCAAGTCATAAGACCATTTTATCATCGTTAACCACTTCCATAGATTGATATTGTCCCAAATTTATAATAAATAAGCTATGAGTTAACATGCTCTTCGGGGTTACCTTAACTGCTAATCATTTTAACCCTTTTTCTCCATCTTCATACGATCCAATCACTAATTAGAATCATTCACGCTCTTATTATTCAAACATTAATTAATATCATTCATAGATTCCAATTCGCAAATGCTAAACCCTTTTTTTTGCAAATAGAGTTATGTTTTTGGTAAATGATTCAACAGCATATGGCATCAATTCTAGACTTGTTGCATTCATAATCAAACTCAATAAGATCCCTTTAAGCTAGAGGTTATAAAACTCTTTGACAGGTTCTACTCACTCTCTTTGAAAAGGTTGACAATTTCTAGTTTTTGGTTAAAAAAAAAAAAAAAAAAAAAAAAAAAAAAAAAAAAAAAAAAAAAAAAAAAAAAAAAAAAAAAAAAAACACGTTATGATGAACGAAGTTGCTAAAGACGTGTTTTTTTTATCACTTTGTTTCGAAAGGTACCAAGGGAACATAGGCGAATGGGGTTGAAATTACAAACGATTCCTCCGTACAGTTCATAGCATATATGCTTACTTTATTTTCAATTTCCTTAGCTAAAACTTCTAGCGAATTAGAATCAACTTGGTGGACTGTGATGAAAAAGTTGAGAGCCATGGCTAATTAATAAAAAAAGCCAAGAGAGATAGCCTGAGTGACAGGCAAAGCTGGTATAGGCCCTTTTTCGGAATTGTATAAAAATGATGTCATTACACTTATTGATAGATAGTCAATCATCCATCCATCCTGGGGCAGAACTAAGGTTGACAGGCATGGAGTAAGGGTAATTCGAATAGTATAACAGTTCTGTGAGCGATTTGAAGGTAATTGGAGCCCCGAAATAAAAATTTTTGTTCAAAATATGAATGATGAATTGTTGAAAATTCGGTGTTCTTATATGGCATAAGAAATATTGTATTCTAGGAAGTATTTTCAGTGCTAATTGCTAAACGTCTAAATATGACCTACTTTCTCCATATTCTCTAGGGACTGTTTTCTGCTATTTATCAACTATTTCGGTGACTAGCGGAAATATACTGTTCTTTGATTTAAGGGGGAAATGCAAGTTTTTGATAAGCTGAGTAGCGAAAGAAAAACGGAAAACTATTTATATTAAAAAAACAATAAAAAAGGTAGGATGGTACATAGGATGGAAAGTGGTTACAGCTTCTCTTCATAAGGGTTTAAAATTGAATCCGCACCAAAAAAAATATTATATTCGGAAGAACCCTAAAAAATAGGCATCAAGTGGTATGTTCACTTGAATCATAGGTCATATTTGGGAATATTTTCAACTGAAACTTAGAAGTGACATTAAAACTTAAAACGAGCGTACATTATTCCGTAAAAATAAAAAAGATCATGGCAGCGTTGTTTCTGCATTAAATTTTCATCGAAAACGAACAAACATTAAATTAAAAAAACAATGTTTTTCCGAGGGAAGTAAAGAGCGAAGTTGAAACTTAAAACGGACAAAAATCATTACTTCACAGCCTATTTAATATATATTAATATAACTAGTATAAATAAACCAACTAATTATGTTTCCCTATGCTTTTAGGATTATACAAAACTAGCGCTTTACTGAAAACACAAAATAATATAGGACTTTTGGTACCATAAAAGCAAACCAATTAAGGACACTTTTTGTAGAATCCAAATATTATCAATCCCTTTTAGGATCAATTCCTTTTAAGATAAAGCAACAATCCATTTCAGGATTGTCTTTATTTTTTTACGTTTAATTTGGTGTCACTTCTGCGCAATGGCTCATTCCAATAACTGGCTCTCGTTTTGGTTCTTAAAAGGACATATCATGATTAGTTTGTACACAAGTTTGAAGTAAGGCCATCTTGATAGTATTATGACTATAGACTAGCTTTAGAATTTGTATCATAGCTTGAAATTCACTCTTGTATAGAGAGAAATAACCGGATTTCCAGAGTTCATATTATGTCTTATTTGATCTTCATTTCAAGTTATACTAAAGCATATTTCTTACAATTTAAGACTGTATATTACCCACTGTTGGTATTATAGCTGCTGAGAGCAAAATGCTGCTTGATAAATCAATCCAATATTTCTGTATGCTGTTCAATTACTTCGCGGTTATTAAAAAATATTTAGTTTTACGCTTATGTTTATAGGATAATTTGAATTGTATACTGAAAGTTACTAATGTCGAAACCTGTGTAAGATTATGAAAAGCCTTATAGATTCGTTTAGTGCTTTCAGGCTACATACTCATTTTTAACTCTTAAATCAATAATCCTGTTTTTTATTCTGGACTTTCAAGAATTTCCCGAGATTATTTAAAATCAATTCAAGCAGGAAACGTGTTATCACCGGCGAAAAATTGTTACTTCTAAGATAAATTTGATAGTGTTAGGTAAAAGTTTGTTAGTATTAAGGAGTTGATACTCCGAAGAAAAAATTTGTTAGTGTTAAGGAAAACTTGCTACTTCTGACAGAAAACTTGTTATCATAAACAAAAAAGTGTTACTTCTAAGAAAAATTTGGTATCTTTAACTGAAAACTTGTTACTTCTAATAGATAACTTGTTATCATTGACGAAAAATTGTTACTTTTAAGAGAAATTTGTTATCATTGACGGAAAGGTTGATGCTATCAGAAAAAATTCTTTACGGTTAAGAAAATGCCTGTTACTTCTAAGAGAAATTTGAGTGTGTTAAGTGAAAGTTTGTTAGTATTAAGGTAAAAGCTGTTACTTCGATGGCAGAATTTGTTAGTGTTAAGGAAAACTTGCTACTTCTGACAGAAAACTTGTTATCATAAACAAAAAAGCTGTTACTTCTATGAAAAATTTGGTATCTTTGACAGAAAACCTTCTACTTCTAACAGAAAAGTTGTTATCATTGACAAGAATTGCTACTTTTAAAAGAAATTTGTTATCTTTGACGGAAAAGTTGGTGCTATTAGAAAATATTTACTGTTAAGAAAAACTTGCTAGTTCTGGGAGAAAAGTCGTTATCATGACATAAAATTGTTACTTCTCACTAATCGCCTAACTACCGTAATTATAAAATAAAAAATTCAGATGTGATAAGTGTTGAATTTCACGCTAATGGACTTGAGCAGTTTCTCGTGTTTTCGGACCACATAATAAATGTCACAGGAAGAGTGAGACAACAGTCAACCGCCTCCGGTACGTTTTCCCAACAAAATTCTTTCAGATGAGAGGGCAAAAAAATGTACTAGGTTTTGGCAAATATTCACTAGATTTGTTCGATTTTACTAGATCTGACCCCCATTTTACTAGATTTACAAGGTGGATGTGCTTTTTACAAGATCTAGTAAAATTTTACAAGCGGTGGCAACGTTGAGCTACAGTGAAGACAGTAGTCAAACATGGATCTGAAGCGGGAGTGCCTCGGAAAACGGAAGAGGAGCTACGCACAGCGTTTGTAGTTGTTTTGGCCTCAGGTGGCTTGGTACTGCGGTGATTTCTTAGTAGTAGTAGTAGTAGTAGAAGTGTTTACTTTCTGAAAAAATAAGTGATGAAAAAGAAAATTCTTGATGGAATAAAAAGCACCAAAATATTATAAAGACGGATCCTGGATAAAAAGGACCCCTTCTAAGAGATTTATGACCGAAATTGGTCACTAAGAACAAAATAGGACAAAATAATAATAGATGACAAAAAAAGGCAAATATTTTAGAAAAAACTTTAAAATTTGAATTGGCAAAAACGTAAAAATATTATAATTATTTGACTATTATAATAAATACTTGATTTTAACGCAAATTTAAGCTATTTGTAATGCAGTTTTTTCTATTTCGTGAAATTGCAAGGTATTAAAAGAAAGTGCTGGCTCTTTTTCGGTATGTGTTAAGAAACCCAAGTTTTCACTCGAACTATTTTTCATTGAATATAAAATAATAACAAAAAGAACGCAAGAATAGCAACTTCCGATGGCAAAAAAATCGATGTCTTTTTTTTATTATAACATATGAAAGAATGCTACTTTATCAGATAACAGAAAACAAACTTTTTGTAACAGTGCTTATGGCAATGATCGAAAATTCGCTGACAAAATGCTTTTACAACAATTTCCAGTCGGGCTCGTATGCAAGAATTCTTTTATGCGTAAACTGATAACTCCCAGATAACAAGTGTTTTTTATGCATGAAGGCAAGCAAGGATATCTGCCGTAGGGCTGCCTAAGTAAAAAGCCTAAGTAGTATCCTATATTGCTATATCAACCCTACAAGGAACCCTACGCCTGAGGCATGAATATACAGTGCAGTCTAACCGGTACATTGAATTACGAAGGACAGTCACCTATTACTGCGATCGATACATAAGTTACCAGTTGGGTTTCTAAGGTAACACCCATTTTTTGGGGCCAATCCGAGATGTTTCTACTAACGGTACTCCATATACGATAACTTGATTAGTAAGCGAATTCAAATAAAAGGAGTGATTTTCATTGTAGTTCATATTAGTAAGAGAATTGAATTCAGAGAGAATAGTTTATTTGAGACGATATTAGTAGAGAAAAGAGTGGAACATTTACACTATTGGAGCCTGAATGTGGAGCAGGTAGCAGCAATGATACAAGGGTACCAAACGTGAAATAACACGAGGATGTAGACTAAGCCTTTAATGGGAAGATAGGTATGGTAGATACGTGATATCATTGAGCAGATTTAAAATGGAGGAGCAATTAAGCTTTGCTGCGAAACTGAACATTGCGCATATAAATAGACTTCAGGCAGCATTAGATGCACTAGTGAAATATATTGATGAAAACAGATTGAATCAGTGATTATTATTGTTGTAATTATACACAATAAAACTGTTTCTAAATCAAAGATATTTTTCTTGTTATAGTAGGTTAGTGTATATTTTTTAGAGTAGAAAAAAGAATTCTGGTTAGTCTAAAGTTGACTGTGAGAGTATTAGGACTCTAAAAAATGGATAGATTTGAGAAAGAGCGAATTCTGGGGAATCTTGTGTTTATGGAAAAACGTTTGATTCTAGATGATGATTTTCTAGAGCTATCTATTCAAAGGAAGATATTTTCTCAGGGAATGCTTGTCGATATAATGAAAACTGATTCTCCATCATTAGACTATTGCTTGAAGCTTTTACGTCGTGGACCAACGGCATTTACACAATTTATTGACATATTAATCACGACACAGCAAAATGATATTGTGGATATGCTTTTAAACACTAGCTTAGAAATTTAGGACTTTTTTCATGAAAAAGATGGTGTTCAAGGATGATTTACTCCTCTATCTCTATCCCACTCAATTTGTTGATAGTAGCTCGGTTTCATTTTGGCGGCGAGAGTGTCAACGCATGAAAAAATGTTCCATACATGTCCACTCTGCATGTACACACTGGGCAGCTGGTCATCATGTGAGAACTGTACAATGATTGATGAGTATGATGAAAAGTGCAGATTATACAACCCGTGTAAATTGCATAGAGGATAGGCTGTACAAATTAAAGGTTGTAACTCCAGTCTTGAAGGGGTGTGTGACTCTCATCCTAGAGGGCACCTATGCTCGAATTGTCACTTTGATAAATGTAATCAGTGGGAGAATACATATCCTGGTATGATTGGAAAGAATCCTAAGCGTAATTTTAGTTTATTGCTAAGATATTGGTATCGTCGTGGCTTTAGAATGTTCTGGAAGGAGGAGTCAGGTCAGCGATTCAACTGTTGGAGCAACAAAAGAATTTGGTGTCTACGTCATCGTTGTGAAAACAATGACTACTATGATTATAAGCCCACTGATTTTTATTTGCCTGTGACGGAATGTGATTCACCACTTGAGGACACTATTTGTGACATTGCTTCAAATACGCAAATTGAAACATGCGAATTCTACAAAATGAATTAGAATAGTACCATTGACTATACAAAGAGATATGACAAGAGTAAAGTTTCACTCTACTGTAGAAAATGTGACCCTGACATTGCAGCACATCAGGATCAGTATACCGTGAAATCAGATAATTTACCTACATTAGTTGTTCTCGACAAGTACCTATACGTTGTAGAAGATGAAATCTAAAGAGTGGAAAAGTCGTTTTTTATCATGTATATACATTATTTTTATTAATAAACAATTTCACATACATTTTTAAAACATTTTATTCGTAAGGGTCTAAAATCAATATTAAACACGCTTGTAAGTATAATTTCCACTAGAAAGTCGTTCAATCGAGGAAAGTCGCGGTAAAAGTTGAGAAACTGTTTGTAGGTATAGCCACGACATCTGAACATGAAAAAGAGTAGTGCATGAAATCCGCATGTCTTAGTCATTAAATCCTGTACTCTTCGTTGATTTTGAATAATACTTTTCCTGCTGGTCTCAATAAAGTTGCTGGTGCATGGAGTGTAGAATTTATATGACAGGCCAAGAGGATTCAAAAATTCAATATTCTTCGTTGTTTGAAAGATGCATAGCCAATGGCCTGTCTCCAAAGTCGATGGACTGCTATTAACAATGATTGGGGTATTGTTAACACTCAGAATTTTTTCAATGAAGTCCGATGGTATGCAATAGGAGTTGTACTGGGACATGTATGGATCGGATCCGAACTAAATACGTTGATTATTTGGTTTGTGTTCATGGTGCTAGGTCTAGTAGAATACTGCCGTCGGGTGTGATTTCCCAATAGGTTTCAAATTGACTCAATGATATTAGCGTGATACTCTCAGTCAAAGCATTGGCAAATGTACAATCTAAACGTACATTCCCTATTCGTACTATGCTCATATCCTGGGTCCCCGACAGGTCCAAAACAATTACACCATGATTTTTTGAAAACATTGAACATTTTGTCAATGAAGTCCAATGGTATGCAATAGGAGTTGTACTGGGACATGTATGGATCGGATCCATACTAAATACGTTGATTATTTGGTTTGTGTTCATGGTGCTAGGTCTAGTAGAACACTGCCGTCGGGTGTGATTTCCCAATAGGTTTCAAATTGACTCAGTGATATTAGCGTGATACTCTCAGTAAAAGCATTGGCAAATGTACAATCTAAACGTACATTCCCTATTCGTACTATGCTCATATCCTGGGTCCCCGACAGGTCCAAAACAATTACACCATGATTTTTTGAAAACATTGAATCGGTTATTCGATTTTCAAATAGTTGGGAGTCATGATCTAGGGATTGCATGGTCAACTCATACAGAGTTCTATAGAATTTTTTATCAAATGATAGAGTGTACAGTGGAATACCATTCACTTTGCACACAAGGCTAGATAGACCGAAAAATTAAAATCATGGGGGGATGCAGTCAAGGATCCAACGGCCCTCCCACTCTTCACAAAGGCCAAAGCGAGTTTTGATGGGATTTCTAAATTGATAAATGATGAATCGGTATAACTACGAGAGCCGGTGGCAATGTGACGTTGATTGGTGATCGTATGAGGGACAAGAAGTTTAATGTTGTTACCATTGGCTCTTAGCTTTTCCACTACCAATGCAACAGAGCTCATAACCTGTTGCTTTCGGACATGAAGAATTGCCGATGTGATAATGACATTTGCATCGGGTGCTGCAGGAATTTTTTTCTCAAAATGAAATTCGATGGGCTAGTTGCAACTTTATATCAATCTTGACATTGGGGGGTAACCATTGGGATATATTGAATATCTCATGATTTAATTTTCCAACTAAATGATACTCCTGGGTCACTGCAGTAGTCAACTCACCGTCAGTATCAACACCTGATCGATATTCGTAGCCCAATGACTGTCCTCTCAACTCCTTATTTGCCTTTGGTGTCATCATCATAAATTGTATGTATCTTGCATAGTTGGATAAATTATTGCTAGTGCACACCAATGTTCCAATAATAAATACATTAATTTGTTTGAACAGGTTTGGTAGAATACAGTTTTCGTAGGATAGACCATCGGCAGCAGTTGGAGTTGTATTATCTGACTTTTTCTTCACCGCAACATTTAAAGCAATAAATGTTGATGAGAAATCAATGAAATAGTCTTCTTTGGAAAATATTTGAAAGTGTATATTTTCCGAGAGGGGTTGCTGGGGGTGTAATTGTTCATAGTAGTCATACTTGACACTGACATCAACATTTTCAGAATTGAACAGATTCAATGAGGAACTGATTGACGGATCTGATTCCTTGTGGGGGAGATAAGTCATCTTAAGAGAAGAAATCCTTAATTAATCTAACAATATTTTTCTTTTTCTTCTTCTTATTGGTCTTCTTTGTATTATTCCTCAAAGTCCTTGTTGATGTGTTTCGCTTCCCGCCTGGGTAGAGACTGATTAGTGAATGAAGTGCACGCATCCTTTTCAATCCCTTCCCATTTTGCTGAGATTTTAATTGCTCACCAACGGCTCTTGCTGAAGATCTAATATTTTTCTTAACACTCTCGTTGAAATTCTTACCCGACCCCCAGTCGTTTAGTGCTGAGGCAACAAAATTTGATGCAGCAGGTACAAGATATTTTCTGGCAAGGGGTAGTGCAGAACGAAATAGCCTAGCAAACCAGCTACCAAGACCATAGCCAGGCATTGTAGTGCGCACCTTGTAGTAGTCCAATCCATAACCTATTTGACGTGGACTCAGAGCACCAACATAGCAATTGATATCAGGACAGACAACTGGAATTCTTCTACTGTTCATTTTAGGTGGTGCTGTCGCCGATGATGGGTCTAAAATGACATTTAATCACTGCTAAACCTTTTATTATTACTAGAGGATCACCCAATTCACTTCTTAGTGTTAACTGACAGAGTTCCAAATATGAAGTGTTTACAGGAACATACTGAAGATGCTTTATATTATAGTGATGAACAAGTTCATGGGTTATTTTTCATTCAAGAACACGTAGGAAAGGGACATTTGAATTACCAACTCTCGATGTTTCCACAAAGGATGCATATAGAAATATATAAGAATCCGAGGCGCAACTGGGTGGATAATCAGCAAAAATAACCTGATCCATCCCGATAACAGTGCCTACGTTTTCCCATTGATCATATTCTGTTTAAAGCCAAGAACGTCTCTCAGATTATCATTGAGATGAATCATTTCAGTGTCAACAGACGAGGTAATGTGAATCCTATCGTGTTCCATTGAATAATTAAAATGGAGTGTATCTTTCCTACGATTTGAGATTTTTTTATTGATTGCACGACACAAATCCATCATAGTACCATATTCTTTATATCTCAATGTATCTGGATATTCCCTAGATTTAAATGCTTCAACCCATTCACACTTGACAAAGAGCGACCAGTCAAATGGTATAACTTTTATATTATACACTCGATCCTTTCACAGGATGTCGTAGGTATTTTTGAGAATACAATCGACAAGAGCCACTTCATACTTTCCGTCATCAAATTTAATGGCGGGGAAGAGTTTCGTCCAAAAATCACTTGTTTTATTCAAGTCATTGTAGAGAGGATCAGAAACGTTGGACATAAATGTTACATAGAAATCACTGGGCATTGTCAATATCTTCAACACCGATCCAAGAATCAAAATCAGAGTTGTATCCTTGCCACCAAACAAGTAACTGTTTCTTACCCCTGCGAGTACGAGTCTTTAATATCTTTTCAATTTGATAGATTTCACTATTATTTTTAACTTTTTGTAGTTCATAGTCATAAAAGCCGCCGAGAATCTCTTCATCTTTGGTATCGCGTAGACGATAAGTCATGGGTTCAGTGTCTAGGATTTTTCCCACGTTAAAAAGTTCTGTGAACCACAAAAAATTGCCCTTTTCAAAAACATTAGTTGTTCTATTAATTCCAACAGTATCATCAACATCGAATTTTTTCTTGACAATCGTTTCATTGGAATATTGATTAAGAACAGTATCAGTTGTATCATGATCAGAATTATGAACTTCCGTTGGGGTTGAGTTGGACAATGATCGATGCGGTCGATGATTATAAATCAACGTGATTTTATCTAAATCATGAATAAAAGCAGGTGTATTTTTCAATGTACAATATCTTGAAATTAAAAATCGAATAGTTCTTATCAATCGTTCGGCCAATGCAGCCTTTATAGGACTATGAGTATGATAGAGCAGTGTATTATATTTCATTAGTACTTTTGCAACATGGGGATTAACAAATTCACTAACGCGATCCATTTGAATTTTTCTTATATTAATCCTGTTCGAGAATACTTTCAATAGCCTTAGCAACTTCAACACCTCTCTTTGACCGCAATGGAGTTGCATATGCATAACGACTATAAACACTGATTGCAAGTAGAATGTACTTGTACGGTGTATTGTGACGTCTTTGAATCTCATCTAGAGTTAAGAGATCTGCTTGCATTATTTGCAGGGGGAAAAAGGCTTTTGTTTTTCGATAATGATTAGCACGTAGCCTATGATTTCTATGCAGAGTGTAACTTTTTTCATTTTGTAGATAGTCTTGTACACTTTTAGTTTGAACACCAGTGACTTTGGAAAGAGTGGTGGGGGAACTTAAACTTCCCGTTTCACCAATATTTTCATAAACACGTTTCAGAACTTCAAACATTTTGAACGTAAACGCGGAGTGTAACGTCCGCTACCCTTTTGTATACTAGTGGTTGATGATGGTGATTGTGACGTTGAATTGATAAGTCTTCGCTTTTGTCTAGCTATCAGTTGTGTGCTCCTCGTCATTGTCAAATCAATGTTCCCACTAGGTATGTAAGTAGTTTCCAAGATTGATTTAGAATCTTCTTCTTCTTCTTCATGTTCATATTTTAATGGTGTTGACGATGGTGCATGTTCCTTTAATTTTTTTAGAATTTGCCTATTGCTATTAAGGCTTTTGGGGAAGTTTAATGTATTTAGAAAGTTGTATAGGTGAGCGTCAAATGATAATAGACCTTTACGATTTGTAACCATATCGTATATTAAATCAAGTAGATTATAGCTCTTGCCCTGAATTATAATCCCTTTCCCATTGCTATCAACTTGAATATGATCTTGACCACTTTCCATGAGATATGTTATGAGTCGTTTGCTTTGTTCACGATATGAGTGCGGCATTAGATTTCCAATGCTCGAAACTATTGGATCCAATTCCTCCTTCTTTGATTGTGTTCCAGCAGCAGCGATAGCAGAAGAATCCTGAGGAGATGATTCTCTTTTGTGATCAATATCACTGGCTTTCGCACGATAGGGTTTATGTTTGTCCACTCGGCGAAGTGCATCTTGAAGTAAAAGCAGTTTTTTATCATCCTCAATATTCTTGTTGTCAATGAATTTACTCAGATTGTTCTCAAAGTGTTCCATGGGTGAGAGAGAGAGTTCTATCGGAGTCAATTTTTAGGGTTTAGCCATCTAGAAAAAACTGTTTGCAAGTCCTGCAATTATCGGCAGTAAAAGTGTGAAAAACCTACCGCCCGCCTGAAGAAGACGCTTCCTTTTAAAATTCTTTCCTTTCTTTTTACTGGCCAATGTACGTACAATGAAACGATGTTGCTTTGCCTGTTGCTTAACTACTTCTTGCAGTTGAACATTACCCTAGGTCAAATTTAAACAAAGTTCAGATATTACATTAATGAAATCATTGTCAATACCATGTTTGAGTATGGCTTTCCTGAGTGGGGTTTTGAAGTGCTTAGAACGGAAAATAAATGTCTATTTTCATGTAGTTTCTTCGGTGTCATGATGGCAACTAATAGGTCTTTTTACTGTTCACGGGGAGATATACTGTAATTTCAGTGTCGAAAGTATCTGTGACTACACGCAGATCCTTGGGTGTATTTTGATTAAGATCCAATAGAATATAGCCCTAGGGTTTATTAGTTGCCTGATTGTATGCTGAGAGCAGAAATTTAGGGGCACCGGGGTATATTTGTTTATTGAGAGTTATTAGCGAGCTAGAATCACGAACAACTCTGTAGATGATATAGTAGGTGCAGTTCAATGCGTGTTGGCATACATTTGGTCTGATGAAAGAGGTTGTGTAGAACCAGAGTAATGGAAATCTGTTCATGATGATAGCGAACAGTGAACAGTTGTAGCATTTCCTGGGACCATTGTTCAATAGATTCAGCTAAATCGTCAATAATCAGCCAAGAGTTTGGTTCGATAATGCTGAAAAAATCAAGTCCATGTATGAATTGTATCTGCACCAACCCCGATATGGCAATTGCTTTTATTTTATCGTATGACTCCTGCCAAGTACTGTAACAATAGTAGATTTTTTTCGGCTTTTCCACAAAAATTTTATCGCAATTTTTAATTATTTTAGTTAAGAGTGTCGTTTTGCCTGACATTGATGGTCCACACAGAAACGATCTGAATGATGTTTTAAATTGATACATGTTCCCCTCAACAGTTCACCAACAAATAACTGTAGACTATAGATGTCTAATGACTAAATAATTTCCCTATTAGTACTAGTCCCTTCAAGAATAATGAGAAGAAGAACAAAATCAATAAAGAATCATATTTTCTTTTATTATATGCATAAAAGTAATAGCACCTTATAAATAATACATTGAACATGAAAAAAGCACATTAAACATGAAGAAATACACTTTTTTTAATTTATTTATAAAAAAATACAACATTTATTTTACAAAAGCACTAAAAAAAACTTTAATAAATACACTTTTTTTAATTTATTTATAAAAAATACAACATTTATTAAAATATACACACACTTGAAATAATATCACACTTAAATTTATTTACAAAATTTTAAATTTGAAATGGGGTCCCCCCGGGGGACGGCCGCTGCGGCGGCCGAAGGTCGGGGGCGGCCTTTGCGGCGGCCAGGAAGCACCGTGGGGTGGCCGGGAAGCGCCGCGGGGCCCACTGCGGCGGGCCGGGGCGGTGGGGGGCATTAAATAGTGGAATTTATGTGGAAGGAATTGCTCTGCCTTGCACACACACACACACATTGAAAATTGTTTGTGATAAAAAGAGAAAAAAGAATTTAAAAAACCCATCCACCTTGTACTACCCACCCGCCTTGTACTATTAAAGAATTTAAGTTAATTTTTGTAGACCGAGTTGTTTTCTGTACTCTACACATTCAACTCGGTCTGAGATTAAATAATGACCGTGTGGTAGTGCCTTCACACCATCCTCAAGTACATAGACTTTGTCCGTTATGGCCGACATGGCGTTTTTTCAACTCTAACTGTGTAGTTTTTAAATTGTAAAGAGCGAATCGCCTTGACTTTCGCTCTTGGGACTAAACTACGTTCCACACAGTTTCTATACACACTCATGTCGAAATTAATTTTTTACAAAGTGTGTAGGTACCCCCTTGCAAACTTTTTCGATATCCTTGTTGTGCGTTTCCACACAGTAAACCTTCGGCCCAGGAAACACACCACTGGATGTCAGATCGCTACCCGTTTCAGATTTTAACATTAACAATTGATTTGGGGCCTGGCGTTTCACTAGCTCGGGGTAGAGGGATTCGTTCCAATTGGTGTAGTCCATTCGTGAGCTAATGTACTTGTCATTTTCCTAATCATTCAATAGATTTTCAGTTTTAACTTTCAACAGGAGTGAATCAGTGTCCCCATAATACACTTGAACTTGTCCATCAATCGGCCATTGTGCCTTGCATACATTATAATAAAATGAATTAGTTTTTTATATATTTCAGTTATTGCACTCCCGCCTGCAATATTTTTATTTAAAACAACGATTCTTTTCTTACGATGTAGGAGCACAATATCAGAGTCTATGATTGTGAACGATGTGAAGTTTGGATCCGCAATGATTCGAGCACAATCTTTGGGATTGGTTACAATGTCACATCGAGTTCTGTTTCGTACGCTTTCGCACATTTTACCGAAGGCTGAGTTCAAAATGACTTAATAGACTTCTTTTTCAACCTTCATTTTCGCTTGTGAACGCTTGCTGACAAAGGTGTCAATAAACGTTTTCATGTAAAGCTTTTGATCAAATTGGGGGGCTCTATGAATCTTTGTGACTTTGAAACCATTGGACACCATCTATTTCAATAGCACGTGATGAACAACGATATTCTATTTTGGGTTGAGGTCGGCAATTAGTTTTTGTTTTGAAGGTACCCAGTGCATACTTCCATCCTCTATTAAAGACAAATTGTAGGGGCTCAAAGAGTCCCTACCCACCGGTCTATTTATGCACGGAGAAACAAAGTCTTTTACCGAATCATGGATTTCCATGGGTATTTCACCGTCAATTTCTAAAAACCATCCCTATGCCCCATTCTCCTCAACGCTAGCAATATCGGGGAAATTCGAAGCACATGTATTGTTAAGCCATTTATAATTGCCACACGGCAAACAGTAGTGAGACATTGCCGATTGGTAAAGGGAATTCATATCCAAAAAAAGTGCGTCTAACTTTTCATCGGTGTGCTGTCCGGTCGGATCAGTTTTCATGATACGGTCCCCGTGAAAAACATACCCACCCCTCATTGATCTCTCTGCAAACAGATGCTGATCCACATCAGTGATCAGACCTATTTCTTCTTTGCTGATTTTAAGTATCAAGTCCATCACCAGATGAGGAGTGGAAAAATCAAACCCTAAGTCCAATCCAAATTCCCCATAGATTTTATCCGTATTTTTGCACACAATGTTCAGAAGAGTGAGAACGTCACTGGCCAAGTATAGTTTACAATAATCCCACCCACTTTTACATCTGTCCTTTGCCCAAACCCCCTTAGCAAATTCATAGTCGCTAGTGGTGCACTCACTCTCAGCAAGAGAATTGTAAAAAGCTTAAATGGGCGGTAATGAAACCTCATCTAGCCTCGAGGCAGAGTTGTAATAATCATATGCATATATGCCCTTACACGTTAAAAAATCATACATTTCATAATCGGGGAAGGGCTGTTTAAGGAGGGGGAAGCTATCAAAATTGTCACTTTTCTGTACCTGAATCAATTGACTTAAGGATTTGGGAAGCAGCTGAAAGAGTCTAAAAAATGGATTTTATTCAGGCACGTGTTACCCTTGTCAACTGTTTTCCACATGAATTCTAGCAGCAGTAGCTTTTCCGATGATTTGGGTATGATATTATATGAAAAAGAACCATCTATCCACGCGTTATCTACAACTCCACCCTTGGCAATGCGGGCCAACGCCGGTAAAACAAACTTTAAGTCGTAATTGGAATTGCGTATAAAAACCGGTACGAAATATTGCTGTCTAACGTTTAAATTGCACGACTGATGTGCAACCCTCTAACGTTACTCCCTCCCGATGTAATTTCCTGCCACAAATAATCATGGTCGATCACCTTCCTCCTCCCTCATTCCCAACACCATCATCAAATTCTCCCTTGCAAACCCAACATATTTTACGATTTTTAATGGCCAATCTGTCATCTGGTGATAGGAGCATAGGATAGTCTGTGTAACGAAGGCACGAAATTGCACCGTTTGCTGTTTTGATTAGACTGACCAATGCCGAGCGCATGAAGTCATCGCCGCCCAATGACTCAACTACATCCAGCACTTGCATGGTATTATTGGAATCTCGTTGCGCATGAGCGCAAGAGACCCTATGGCTTCGTGTATTTTAACACGATTTGGATTTGAATCGTACACGTCTGTGAGTCTCGCCTCACACTCTAAAACGATCTTATTGCTCTGTAGGAGTGTGTTTTGGAAATTCTTAAAACGTAAGATCGCTCTATCTCCACTTACCGTTTCCACAGCCTGGTATCCATGACGTTTACAGCGTTTCATGTGATGCTTTAACTTTACATCAGTCCAAAATCGGGACAGGCATGTTGGGCAGTAATAACGTACTCCATTATTTTTACCCTCACTTAAAACCCTACTAATATCGGTAATTGGATTAACATGTCCAATTGAATCAAGCTCTGTGTGTGGCGTGTATAAAAGCCATACCCAATGCTCCACTGATTCAATTGACGGAGCCCTCACTGGAAATAATACACCCTTCTTATCGGAACGCTGGCCCTCCTCAAATTCTGTTTCATACTGCAACACCGTGACACCAATATTTAAATGTGCATTAGCCCGCTCGAAAATATCTATTCCTTTTAATGTCACGGGGAATTGACCATTCAAACAATTAAAATCTACTATTGGAAACTTTGAACCCTCCATCCCATTAACTGCTAATTTGTCCAACTTTTTCTTAGAAGCATCTTTTTGAAGGGATCTTTAGGCGCCAATCAAAAATGCATACTTGAAACACTGTAGCCTCGCATCGAAAAAGATTCGTTGTATCCCCCTACAACCCTCGAAATCTGAATGATATTTTATTTCAATTGCCCTCCCTCCCCCAGCCCCACCTCTTAAAATCAAATCCTTTTTAAATATAGAAATATTAACGTTTAAACTCTCAATAAATTAAACCACCAACCCGCTACCCCCCTAGTTATAATTATCCACTTTAGTTTGAATGCTATTAAGCCAATGAAAAAAAAACCTCGTCGTAATTTGATAAATGCGGGTGAATTGCCTGCATCTCTATGTGCAAGTATTTTGAATACAGCTCGCTCATATTTTCATTTAAAAAAATATTTTTAGTGCTATGTATGCTTTTAAACTCTCCCTTCCATCCCACACCCCCATCTGTTGTTCAAGAAGGGCTCGAATCTTGTTAATATATAAATGGGTAACGTCCACGGGATGTGTTGTTATATCCCCTGACACTAAAGAGTTAAAGGGATGACACTAAAGAATTTGGTGCTATAGACTTTTGTATGGTGCAAGGCAGAGTTGGAAAGAAAAAAAATCTGGAAGTGGGGATACTTGTGGTGATGTTGTATCATTACTAGTACTACTACTGATATCATTAACCAGAATAGTGGGGGGGGGGTGGCATAGAATCGTGAATAGAACCACCCCCAGTCTGTTCAATTGCATTGGTTGGACGTGGCATGAAATCGCCCAGGTTACTTAATATATCTTCCTGGGTGTTTGGGGATAGCTGATCAGGCCAGCCTGTATTGTCTTGTTTCGGAATTTCTTTATGAGGACCCTGTTTAGATGCACTAGTACTACTACTACTAACATCACTTAAATGCTCTCTCATAAATCTATCTTTCCATTCCGGGTCCTCCACCATGTCTATGTCACAAGTTTGATCATCTAGGCTGGCCATGTCCCCGAAACAATCATTTAGAAAACCCCTTTGCCACTCCAAATTATCAACAACTAGTATAGCCTCATCCTTAAACTCCATTGGTAACGGTACAATGATTGCTTCAAGTCCGCTAAAAATGAATGCTTCATGACTTGATGGTGGAGCTAATTAATTAATTTATAGAAAAAAGGGTTCATTTTCCATGTGAAATATCCATTATTTTATAAAGTTAAAGGACTATGTCAATTTTTCACCCCACCCTCAAAACTTAATTCCCCCTCCCAGTATTATATTGAGTAAATACTCACCCCCCCTCCTCGCCCAATATAAAGTAGTCAAATATAGCTTGATCAATTTTTTATTTCACCATTTTTTATGATATTATTTAACTGAAAATATTTGAGCAGAAAAAAGTCCGATACATATTCACTAGTTGCTATGACACACACAACACAACACAACGTTTGGCAAATAGCAATAAAATAGAATAAAAAAAACATCGGTTGAGGGGTTTTCATTAGCTCAGTAAGAAGTGGTAACCTATTTTTCCAATGAACCATTTTGTTATAGTACCACTCGTGTGTTTACCGGGTACTAAATAAGTACCAAAAGTCATGTAGCAAGGTTATGGTTTTCTTCCCCACCCCCTTTTCTACAACACCCCTTTATAAAGTTAAAAGACTACCAATTTTTCACCCTACCCTCAAAACGTGATTCTTCCTCCTAGCTTTATATTGAGTAAATACTCGCCCCCATCCCTCACCCATATAAAGTACCCAAAATAGAGATTGATCAATTTTAACTTTGCTACATGGATGCCATCTCCGAGCCGAATGTAAAAGTTAAACGATAAGCAACTTGTTTAAAAAGGGAATTTGCAAATCGAAATTGTGAGTGCGCTATAAAGTTGAAAGCTATCTGATAAATGGTGCTTACCGTGGAAGTTATAGGTAGCTCGGTATAAACAGTTCGAGGTGCCAAGTGAATCACACTATCTCTCCTCAAGTTCATGCTTCTGATTGTGTCCATGTCAGTAGTGCCAGTCTCACTATCGAGCTTTGGGCTATCTTCCTCTAAAATAGCTTCAAAATTGAACTCTTCCGTGTCATTGGTGCCAGACTCGCCATCGAGCTTTGGTCACTTTTGCTCAGGAAAACTTTGATCATCAATCCCCTTGAATAAAGATCATTTTCAGTTTTTTCTAGTCACCTGTTTTACCAGCTACTAAATAAGTACCATTTTTACCCCCCTCAAAACTTAATTCCCCCCTAGCATAACCCTACATACGATAAAAGAAAAAATAACACAATTTTTTATTACTTAGAACGTTTTTCGTTATTTATTCAGAATATTAACGAGGGCCACTGTTCACCCCCTCCTAGCATAACCCTACATACGATAAAAGAAAAAATAACACAATTTTTTTATTATCTAGTGCTTTTTTTGTTACTTATTCAGAACACTAGCGAGGGGCGCTGTTAACCCCCTCCTAGCATAACCCTACATACGATAAAAGAAAAAATAACACAATTTGTTATTATTTAATCCGTTTTTTTGTTATTTATTCAGAATATTAACGAGGGCGCTGTTCACCCCCTCCTAGCATAACCCTACATACGATAAAAGAAAAAATAACACAATTTTTATTATTTAGTCCGTTTTTTGTTATTTATTCAGAATATTAACGAGGGGCGCTGTTCACCCCCTCCTAGCATAACCCTACATACGATAAAAGAAAAATAACAAAATTTTTTATTATTTAGTCCGTTTTTTTGTTATTTATTCAGAATATTAACGAGGGGCGCTGTTCAACCCCTCCTAGCATAACCCTACATACGATAAAAGAAAAAATAACACAATTTTTATTATTTAGTCCCAACATATAATAAAAGAAAAAAAATTCAACTATTAGCAACGTTTGAAATTTATTCAGAATATTAATGGTGGGGATTGCACCCCTTCCCCAACTCCTCTTTTTTTCTACAATAATTTACCCTGATTATTAGCTGAGTAGGCGATGTTCCTTTCATCGAGTTGGCCTAATTAAGACTGCAGTGAAATATGGATTGGAATTTCCCGAGCAGCGACAAAGTACCCTTTTAGTCAAAATATCTAAACAGCTGTTATAGAGCATGCGAATTTTATCGTAGATATGTAGTTATGATTGTTTACTTCGAGTGTTTGCGTCATGTAATTACAGGAGTTCGCTTTCTGTGTGAAACCCAGATGATAGATAGTTAATTGGTAACTATAGAAAAAAAAGGATCATGTTCTTATGACAAATCATTTGGGGCCTGGCGTTTCACTAGCTCGGGGTAGAGGGATTCGTTCCAATTGGTGTTGTCCATTCGTGAGCAAATGTACTCGCCATTTTCCAAATCATTCAATAAATATTCAGTTTTAACTTTTCACAGGAGTGAATCAATGTCCTCATAATACACTTGAACTTGTCCCTCAATCGGCCATTGTGCCTTGCATACATTATAATAAAATGAATTAGTTGTTTATATATTTCAGTTATTGCACTCCCGCCTGCAATATTTTTATTTAAAACAACGATTCTTTTCTTACGATGTAGGAGCACAACCAGTGGAGGCTTACTTGTTTCCAACAGAGGCCATACTTGTATTCTTTCAGTTATAGGTCACTTTTTCGGATTCACTTTTGCAAAAGCATTAAAAAATCAAGGCGCTTGTGCCACGAGTATGCGTTAGCGAAATTATTTTTTAAATTTGGCATTCCAAATAATGTTATAAGTGATAACGGAAGCAATTTTGTTTCAAAAGTAACAAATGACTTAATGAGTTCTCTTAATATTGAGAAATTGGTGACATCCCCATATCACCCACAAGATAATGGTAAAATAGAAAGTAGGCATAAAATATTTTCGAATGTATTAAGCATTTATACAAAGGATAACAGGAACGACTGAGATCAATTCTTACCTTATTTAACTAACATAATCAATACTGCTTATTCAGAAACAACCAAAGACAACCCTTTTTATTTACTTTTTGGTCGCGATTTTAGAATCCCGTATGATGAGATTATTGAGTCCCGGAAAAATATTACATTAACTCGGAGGATTACAAACAAGAATTCATAAATAGGATGAGGGAAACTTATAAAATAGTAAAACAAGAGTTGGAAAAACGTAAAATAAGTCAAGAGCTAAGAAACCTACCCAAAATCAAAGTGAATATGGATTTTAAGATAAGAGATTGTGTCTACCTAAAAAATGAGGCAAAAGCAGAAGGCAAGAAACTTTCCAATAAATATTCTGGACCGTACAGAATAGTCAAAAAGTATGATAACGATTTTACTTTTAAAATGGCGAACCCCGATAACGGAAGAACCTATAAGGAACATGTTAGCCGAATAAAAAGAGCCAAATTTTCAGAAAGATGGGCACCGCGTCCATCTTCTACCAATTCGTCAGATGCAGGAAATGAGCCCCCTAAATCAAGATTGGCAGAGCTAAAACCCTTGAATTTCAAGCAAGACTATTTCCAGAATGATAGTGACGAGGAAAACTTTGAAGAATTTTTAGCTGTGAAAAATTTGGTTATTCCCAAAAGAAAATCCCTAAAACAGGCGAGAATAAAACCACCAAAAAGCCCAGAAAGCTCATCATCAGAGAGCGCAGGAGAATTAGATTATACGATATCTCCAAAAATCCAATTTTTCCCTGATAGAATTTCGACCCCTTGTCCCCCAAAAAGATTTCAAGACGATATGGTTTCCCCTGCAACACCAATAGAGAGGCCCCTGTCATTACAGGAGGAATTGAACAAAGCGGTAGAAACTCCGGGTATTATTGTAGAAAAAACTGCTCCAAAAGATTCAACTAAAACAAATCTGCGAGAAGCTATAAATTTAATAAATTTCCCAATAAAGCGATTCAAAGTACATTGCCTAAGAATAAAACTCCCAAGGATGACCAGCAAAGACAATATCATGATATAACCGTGTCCAAGGTAAAGCTCAAACAATGGACTTCATGGAGGGAAACACTAGTGCAAAGAATGCCCCATCCCCCGAAGACATGGCATTTAATCAGTGGAGGAACCCCGCAAAAACTTTTGATTCCTGTCAAAGCTCTCAAAAGTCTTTCAAATCTCCCGAGTTGAAAACTCAAGGCGAAGACTTAGAGAATAAACCTTCTACTTCCAGAGGAGTAGAAATTTACGAAGGGAGGGCAGGTGATACCTCAAAAACGCGAAGTGCCACTTCTAAAAGTTATAATGCGGAATCATCGGAAACCAGTTCCGAAGGGTCTGGCGGCGAATCAGACCATATAGTAGTTAAATAAATAGGGAAATAAAAACCAACTTCAGCGGCCGTGCATGCAAAAGAAACAAAATTAAAAGGTCAAGATTTTTTGAAAAAACAATACAAGAAATTTCATCTTATATCACTGGCAAAACCTAAAAACAAAAAACCGCAAGAAGTCGAGGAGAAAGTAACGACACAGTCAGGTAGAACGGTTAACAAACCGGACAGATTAAAATACCCTTAAAAATACAAAAAAAAATTTTAATGGATAGGCGTCATAAAGGAATAATAATTTAAAAGCTTTTAGCTCACAAGTAAAAATCATACAACTATAAAAAGAAAAATTTTGTTCAACATATATCAAGGCTTCGCAAGAATCAAAACCGTCTGATATCGTCTGTTCAACATATAGCAGTTCCCGAAAACAAATTCTACTTAAAAAGTCACATTGCATATAATTAATTCGAATAATTTCCTTTAATATAAAAAGTCTACCCGTACCATTCCAGTACAATGTATCCAGTCCAACTGAAAGAAGCCTTGATAGGAAGTACTAAATGAGAAATATTCATACACCTTAGAAATGATCTTTGGTTATTTTCTGTTCCAAGAGAAACTGTTGGAACTTTGTCTTGTTATAATAATACAGAAAGAATAGATCCAAGCTACAGGACAGAATTACTATTACAAGATGTGGGTACGATAACTATAGAACAAGGATGTCGATTTCTAACTAAAGAGCCAACTGTTCGAACGCCGTTAATTACCATGAGCACAAATATAATAAGTCCCAAAATAATCAATTTCAAAGCAATTAACCTGTCGTACACTATTCCCAACATAGAAAGTGAGGAAATTAAAACCTCGATATGGTCCAAAATTGAAATGAATAGAGGAACCTTAAGGCTTACAAAAATAAGAGAAGCATTAGACTCCCAGATCCCCCTATTTACAAATAGAGACCAAAGATTAACGTATGTGGATAATAGATACGGATTATTCTCAACCAATTTCTGGTGGAACACACTACTGACCGTATGTTTCGTATTTGCGATTTCCCTGACCATGAGAACCTTACTGACTTTTAATTATGGAAAAATCCTGAGACTAAGAAAGCAAAACCCAAAGGAAGAACACGGGGAAACGGCTGAAATGCAGAAGTTAAACCCAGAACCCCATGAGAACATCTAAGCCAAGAAAAGGGAAGAAATTAGAAAACGAGTGGTTATAGAGGTCTCCACTCGTCCTTGCTATGTCTTGTTTCCTAATTGTAAGGGTCGTTTACTTAAAACCGTGCGGTTATGACGCTGCAACATGCGTTTCTTAAACAGCACGGACGTGCGTGAACAATGAAGGCATGAAACATGTTGTAAACTGAAACCTCAAATTTAACAATGTAGAGTAACTTATGTTTAAAGGATTGTTTTAAATATAAGGGAGAATTAAATAAGTGTTGAAGGATTAAATAAGTCTTGTATCGTCATTTTTTTCTCAAAACAAATTAGAAGAAATCTCTGTTTTAGATTTCCCAACGAAAATAGTATATATTTGAAACTGACACGATAATGACATTGTTTTGTCAAAATCAAATTGTTTGTATCAATATTAATGTGTTTGTTTAATATTGTCTTTGACCGTAACAGTAACCAATTATATTGCTTATTATGTATTATGACGACTTGTTTTAAAGAACGTGTGATTCTGCCTCGTCATTTTTATTACAGGAAGTGGAATGAAATATTGGAAATCGATCATTACAATGCATAGTCCAGTGCAGATACAACCTAGTAGCATCTATTTTCATCATACCTCAACCAACGACGAGTACTCACCATAGACTCCAGGCAATTTTCGTCCTAGCTTCGTTTACGAAAATTACAATTACCTTTTTGATCGTTTTTTCCTCGACCACAAACCATATTACGTATCAGGTAACACTATATTTGAATCTCAGTATCCAGTGCATTATCGAACTATATAAACACATAAATCCTGACAACCCCATCGACCAGTACAAGATATAAGTACATAAATACCACCCTTGATAATCCTTATGGACCCATGTACCATATGACTGTATAGTTATGATATTTGATGAACCCAAAGATTATTTATGTGTTGCAGATTCACGCATCGAATCCCTTTCGACCATTTCTCGGAATCCATCCTATCACCTCTATCAAATGCGAAAAGTTCATATCTCTGTTATCCCATAAATGTTACGAGATAATTTCTGAAAAATGGACCTGGAAACCAACCATTGAATTACAGAAACCAAAATTAACCCCAGTGACTAACCCCTCAGTGACAATATACTCCTCCCACAAGTTAAAGACAATGTGTTGAAGGAGTCACTAAAGTGTGATGTCGACTCATTCCAAATCCAAACATCAATTACCCTGAGATTAACCAAGGAATCACCGCAAAAGTTAATAGACGCAAGCCATGCACGAACAATTTTATAAGAGAACTATAATCTCTAAGTGCACAAACGAACAATTTTATACGAGTATTACATTCTCTATGTACTTTAAAATATCCCAAGAACGATATGCTGAGAAGAAAATCAGCCCAATCCGGACTGCGTTGATAATAGATCAAGTCCCAAGTCCCAACTGTCCCAGTGTTCAATCCCTTAACGATAAGGCACCTTGTGAACTATCCAAAAACAGCTGGTGAGAATGAACAGTGACATCAAAATTCCACACACCTGTACCTGGGAGTATCATTCCCCGTCTGACAATTAAAGAAAGCGTTTCGTCCAAGATGAACATAACCATGCTCGAACTGTTCTGTGAAGAAACCATATTGTAAGTGTTTTAAAATTTCTTGCCAAGACGAAAGGAGTGATGGACCATAATTTATAATAGAAGGAGTGAGTACGCTAAGAGACACGTAGGTGGTAAAATAGGTGTGAATTTACACATGTCACATTTTAATAATTTTGAAAAAAAAAAATAGTTTTGAAAAAACAACTTCGATGACTTATTATCAGAATTATATAACGAACAAACCCAGTGAAAATATTTTAATGATTACCAGTGAATGTAGTGAACACTTTAAATCGTTCATGTATATATATATATATATATATATATATATATATATATATATATATATATATATATTATATATATATATATATATATAATATATATATATATATATATATATATATATATATATATATATATATATATATATATATATTATATATATATATATATATATATATATATATATATATATATATATATATATATATATATATATATATATATATATATATATATATATATATATATATATATATATATATTGTTATTTACTTAGATAGAGTTAATGTAAAATCAATGTATTTACCCATTAGTTTAGCGTAGATAGGAAGCATAATTATCCTTTAGTTAGCAAAATCAAAAAAAAACTTGTAAACGGGGAATTTTCAAAAAATCTTATAATAAAACTAGAATAGCCCCAACCTTGTTGGAAATGTAAAAGTCATCAGTGTTAGATGTAGAAAAAAAATCTTTATTATAGTAGCTAGGCTAGAACCATAGTTAATCTTAGTCTGGTAGATTAACTTTAGAAAGGGATATATAATAAAATAAGAAAAGTAATAGAGAAAATTTTTAGCACTCCTGATTAAGCTTATATGAAAGTATAAAATAATACAATGTCAATTAAAATTACGTAGGACCAATAGTTAATAAATAGCGAATATTTCTAAAACCCAAGGGCAAGCAAGTCCTAATGACGGGACGTCATTAAATAATGGGAAGGGTAATATGTACCGTGAGTAATATGTGATATATTTAAAATACAAAAAAAATTCTTTCCTTCTAAAGATAATTCCGACATAAATTAAACTTCCCCTAATTAAGTTTAAATCCCGTTTCAAAAAGAAAACCTCTTAATCAGCAAAAGAAAAAACTGCATTTTAGTCTCAGCCGAACATTGGCGCTAATCGGTTTTGAATTTCGCGAAGATGCTTGGCAATAAAAAAAATACTAGATACAAAGTTCACAGGAAGTTTAAGTTATAAGAGCAGTATGAATGTTTAATCATCAAAAATATTTAAAACAAATTATTGGATGGACAGTTAGCATAATGAAGTGAGTTTGCAAACATAATTACAAGGTAGCGGGCCCTTCACAAGAGTTGGGCCAATCGTGAAATAGCACTCAGGGCGCAGAAGCAGGAATAGTTTAATATAATGAAAAAAAGTGTTTTTCGGGGCATTCAGGTGTCATAATTTTTTCGATGCATTCGTTTGTCAGAACTATTATTGGACATTCATTTGTCAGAATTATCTTTATGCAGTCATTGTAGAGATTTGGTCATTATTATCTCTGCCTCTATTGTTGTCAGTTGAAGTGAAGCACTGTTGTACACCTAAATGGAAGTCTCAATAAACCTATTGCTTTTCTATTTGTGTTTGTTTTATTTATATGTCTGTATCTAATCGCACAGCAGGTAACTAGTTCGTAGGTCTCCATCGGTAGCGCTCCCTAAGGAATCTGATTTCTATATAACATTAGAGGTAATTGACAAGAAGATAACTCGAGAAAAAGAGGTTACATTTATATTATTACATATTTTATTTTCTCTCTAAGATTGTGAGTGGCGCGGTCACCCATTTACCTTACTCCCCATTGCTGAGGTGCAGTCCTCGATGGCACAATATCTAGCACTATAAGTGGCGCTATCGGAAAACTTATAAGGTGTAAGTTCACAGCTTTAAACCTTATTGCTACATAGCTGATTCAAACTCAAAACGAGCAAAAATTAA
This sequence comes from Artemia sinica, assembly GCA_027921565.1. NCBI lineage: Eukaryota > Metazoa > Arthropoda > Branchiopoda > Anostraca > Artemiidae > Artemia > Artemia sinica. The sequence goes on along the minus strand of CM051264.1, from coordinate 66,197,703 downwards.
ATTGAGTAGGGCTGACAACCCCCATGCCTTCTCATTACCAGAACATAATTTGCACTGAACTGAAAAAAAAACAAATGACCGTGGATTGTCAGTTTAAAACGGATATTGATATTTAAAACATTTTTTATGTATTTTGTTTTCAGTAAAATATTAGTATCTCCCTTACGAAGGTGATCTATCTAGTCAGAAATTGTACATTTCAAAGTGGGATTCCTAGTAGTATTATTCAGAAATGGAATTCCCATATGCTCAGGAATCGACAGATAGTCACTGAGCTAAGGGGAATACAAAAATCAAAGATTGTACAGAAAAGATGCCCGCAGGGGGGGGTGTAATCTTGCCATATATGTAGAACCTGGTCATGAACAGCCTGCTGAATTTATTGAAACAGCAATCCGGACATGACCAGGTACATGCGAATGACCTACTATCCTTTCTGAGAGGAAAATGTCTAAGGGAACTCTTTGCATTGGGACAGCACATGCTGGACAAAATCTTAATATGGTCACAGAATTATAAACTACGCTTACCACCTGAAAAGAGTGAAATAGTAGTATTCACAAAAAAAAGAGGAAAGGGCAAGCTCCCTTTACTCTTGAAACATATGATCAACCATTATCCCTGAAAAAAAAACAGGTGAAATACCTAGGGTCATAATAGATCACCAACTGCTCTAAAAGCTCATTGTCTTGAGAAGGCACGGAAAGCCACAGATTTTCTAATTCAACTTCAACAAATGGTGGGAAATAGCTGGGTTATTGACTCCCAATAAGATCATGTATTTATATAAGATGGTAATTAGACCAATTCTGTCATTTGGGATAACGGTTTGGGTCAATTCAACTCGAATTACGAGCCATATAACCCCCTTAATAAGGGTGCAAATCTTAGCATGCCTAATAATTACATCAGCATATCATGGAACCTCTGTGGCATCCATGGAGCTGATCTTGGGACTTCTACTCGAAAAAAATTTTCTAGAGGAAGAAGCAGTAAGAAGTGCTGTCAGACTACACAAAAATGGTCAATGGACCGAAAGACAACAGATACAAAATTGGAAAATTAAATACCATGTTGGCATCTGTAGCTCATAGCCCAAGTGCATATCCCAATAATAAAACCGGAAAGGCAATTCCAAATTGTCATAAAGGACAGAAAGGAAGTGAAGCAGGAGATAGATTTCCTCCACCTAAGTAAGGCAACAACCTGTTACACTGATGGTTCACGGTTTGATGGAAGACCGAGCTCACGAGTAAAAGTATATCAGACTCCTGATGTGAACAAGTAGGTAATCAGTTTTCACCTGGGAAAATTTGCAACAGTTTTCCAGACTGAAATGTTTGGAATAGAACTGGCATCTGGAAGACTGGGAAAATTTGCAACAGTTTTCCAGACTGAAATGTTTGGAATAGAACTGGCATCTGGAAGACTGTCGGAAATGGAAAGTGCAGGAGAAGAAATATGTACCTTAACTGAAAATCAAGCATGCCTAAAGGTTCTTCAGAATGTAAAGACCCGGAAAAATCGTGAATTGGAATGCTACGAAGCCCTGAATAGCTTGGTGTCCAAAGGAAACCAAATTACCCCTATTTGGGTTGGAGGGTACTCTGGAATAGAGGGTAATTTAATGGCAGATAAAGCAGCTAAGGCTGGGACATCACTACGATATTTTGGTCCAGTAGCTTTCATCCCAATTTCTCAGAGTTTCTGAAAGGTGAAAAAGAGGAGTTGGAGCAACGAGAGAGTGGAACAAAATTGGCATAAAAAGGTAGGATGTAAGGAAACGAAGGAATTATTCCCGAAGTTCAACCTCACCCTGACTGAACATTTTTTACGACTAAAAAGGACCAAGACAAGAATGGTTACAGAAGCCATAACAGAAATTGAAAATTTTGGGAAACCTCTTTCCTGAATTGGGAGGAGTAAATTCCTATTATCTCAAAAATTTGAGATGACAACTGTGGTAACAAGAAGGCATCTGATAGAAGGATATCCAGCTAGGATTAAACACCGGCTTGAGATATTTATAATGTTATAGTTAAGCTGGAGGACATAACAAAGGAAGGAGAAGTCCAACAGCTGGCAAGATATATTGTAAGCCTGGGGAGACCGAACCCATCTTCGCCCTCCCCCCAACCATAAATGGAGCATAGTTTTTGGGGTGTAAAGCAAATAGGCCTTGAAATCCTGAGCCTCAATCCACTAGTAAAGGGGCCAAACCCTCCTAATAATAATAATAAGATCCGTAAACCTATCCAAAGGGGTTCAAGCTCTGTTTAAAATTCTTGAAAATTATTTTTCGCAATAATTTTTATTATTAAGATAAACTCAAATAACATTTACTATTCCCCGATCATCTCTAAATAAACAATTTTTTCACTGTCTAGTTTTTTTTCAGAAATTGTTTTTAACCTTTCTGTTACTATGATCCTTGGTTTGCTTTTTACTAGGCTCCAACTATTGTTGCATCCATGATATTTCAAAAATGAAATAGAAAGAGTTAGCTCTCAAACTTAATGAGAAGACTAAGAAATAATGGGCGAGTATTTTAAAGAGCTTCTTGATGCATTTCACTGGATAGATATATATTCTTTAAGTTGACATGGGAACGCTTAAAGGTATGATCTTTGTAATTAAAGCTATCGAACCTTAGCAAAATGAAAAGTTTTAACAACTTTTCCGTGTTTTATTATTTAGAATATCAGTTGTAAACGGTTTAGAATCGGACCATAACTTTTGTCCATAATTTAGTATTATAGTTTTGTTTCCATGCAAGATTTCGGAAACACTGACAGAAGCATATTGAAAATGAAGCTCTTGATAAGGTTCAGGTTAGTAGTTAGTACGATTCACTGACAGGGAAAGTAGTTTGCACGTCCAACAACGTTCACCTTCAACTATTCTTGCTCAAACTACACATATCCTTGTGTATGCTTGTGATCATTGATATGTCCTTCTAAACATAAATTCACTTTAGAATAACTTCACTCTAAATTTACTCTAGACATAAATAAATCAGACGCTTTTCCAACAGTTAATTTTCTGTAGGTTTTTGTCTATTTTGTTTTTCCTTTAAATTCATTCCGTATGAAGAATGCCGCGTGTTAAATTTGGTTGGCCAAATTAATTGAGTTTTTGCAACCTTACATCCTTCATCAGTAAAATATGACCTTACCCTCTTAATTCTTCTTCGATAATAAGTAAAAAAAAAAACATGTTTTTTTTTCAACTGAAAGTAAGAAGAAACATTAAAACTAAAACGAACAGAAACTATTACGTATATGAAGGAGGTTGCCTCCTCCTCAACACATCGCTGTTTACGCTAAAGTTTTTTATTACTTTTGACAAAAGCTTCTTATTGTTTCAGAAGTCGTTCTTAAAGAATTGTTACAATATTCAAACTTAAGCGCAAAGAGCGAGGTGAAATGAAATATTAAAGTATTTAAAGCCAAAGTCGGACATTAAAGTCTTTTTAAAATGAAAGTGTGGTTAGAAAAAATTTTCAGCCAGAATCGTTCGCAGGAAATTTTCCGGAAAACTTTCAGCGAAAACGGAATTGTCTGGGAGGAATTTTCCTGGCGGGGGAAGGAACTTTCCATGAAGGAAGAACTATTTTAAGGGGAGAACTTTCCATGGAGGAATTTTTCATGGGGATAGGAATTTTCCATGGAGGCGTAGCCGTGTTTCGCAGCATTATTGGAAATACGATCAGAAGTTGAAAGTTTTTTCAACTGAAAGTAAGGAGCAACATCAGAACATAAAACGAATGGAAATTATTACAAATACGAGGGGGTTCCCTCCTCCTTAATACAATTCTTTAACAAGGACCCCTCAAACACAATGGCTGTTTAATTAGAATAATGAGAAGCATTTTCTGAAAATACTTAAACAACTTTCCCATGAACAGCAAGGTATTGAGGAGGGGGCAGCTCCCCTCATATACGTAATAGTTTCTGTTCGTTTTAACTTTTGATGTTGCTCATTAATTTTAGTTGAAAAGCTTTTTTCTATTTTATAATAACCAAAATTAAGGAAACGTACCGAAGAATATTGCCTAATTAAAGAGTTTAACATATATTTATAATCATTCCTAAAAGTATCAGCAATTTTGGGTTTATCAAACAGTTCGTGGTAGTGAACTATAAGTAAGAGGCAACACGGCTCAATAGTAGCCGAAACCCTAAAAAAAGGAATTTTGATACCAATAATTACATCAAAACAATCGGCTTATTATACTGATTCTAAATATATAAATATGTAATATATATATAAAAATATAAGAGTGATGAAATCGTACCATCAGATTCAGCGTATCAGAAAACCCTAGTGTAGAAGTTTCGAGATTCTATATTCAAAAATGTGGAATTATGTATTTTTGCCAGAGACCACAGATGTGTGTTTATCTGTTTGCTTTTTTTCCAGAGGTGATCGTATCGACCCAGGTGCTCTTCAATATCAAAAGAGGGCTCATTTGAATGGAAATCAAAAGTTCTAGTACCCTTTCTAAGTGGCCAAAAAGATTGGAGGGCAACTAGGCCCCTCCCAAGCCCTTTTTCTGAAAATCGTCCGATCAAAATTTGTATATAGTAATTTTTTTCAGCATAATTGAAAGGCTCAATAACTGGGCTTTTGGAGATAATCTGATCCCCCACCGCCCTTAGGGAATGGTCTTTAAATTTTAGAATTTACCCATTGTTTACGTATAGTATTTGTTATTGGAAAAATTCATACATTTTTCAGGTATGGGGGGGGGGCTCTGCTGGGAGGATTTTCCACAGGCAGAATTTTCAATGGGGAGGGGAAGTTTCCAGGGGGTAGACTTTTCAGAGGAAATTTTATGCAGGGGGAATTCGCCAGAGTTCCTGTATAGAATTCTTTTTATATGTCTTGCTTTCTCTTTGCTGACTCAAACTTATGTGTGAAGATGTTGGGGGTAATTGTCCGGGATAAATTTTAACCGGGAATAAATTGTCTAGAAGAATTTTCCGTGGGGAGGGGGGGGGGGTTTCCATGAAAGTAAAGCCAAATTTCCTTACATTTTAAAAAATAATATCATAAATTGAATATAAAAAAAAATCAAATGAAAGTAAGGAGCAACATTAAAACTAAAAACGAACAGAAGTTACAAGGTATATAAAGAGGGCTTTCCTCTCCTCAACTCCTTGCTCTTTGCGCTAAAGTTTTAATTCTGTCCCAATTCTTTAAGAACGACTAATAAGAACCTTTTTTAAAAGTAATAAAACGCTTTAGCAGTTAGAGCGAGGTGTTTAGGAGGGGACAAACTTTATCACATGTATAATAGCTTCTGCTTGTTCTAAGTTTTTAATGCTGCTTCTTACTTTCAAGTGAAAAAAAAACTTTTTTTTATTGAATTTAACGTTATAAAAGGGAAAACGTTAAGGTAAATACACTCTTAGACCACACTGGCTATACATGACAAATGAAACTCAGAGAGGAGAGAAAGTAACAAAATGAAAAATAAAATCAAAAAGGGTGAAAAAACGAGGATTTTGTCAGCCAGCGAACCATGAAGATGACAAAATATAAGCAAATATTTCGACAAGGACCTCCGCCAAGTTGTCCTCAGTGCTAAACAAAAAAGAAAAAAAAAAAAAAAAAAAAAAAAAACGAAAATCTAACCTTTCGAAGTTTACTATACAAAGACAGAACAGTGTCTGTTCTGTCTTTGTATAGTAAACTTCGAAAGGTTAGATTTTCTTTTTTTTTCTTTTTTGTTTAGCACTGAGGACTACTTGGCGGAGGTCCTTGTCGAAATATTTGCTTATATTTTGTCATCTTCATGGTTCGCTGGCTGACAAAATCCTCGTTTTTTCACCCTTTTTGATTTTATTTTTCATTTTGTTACTTTCTCTCCTCTCTGAGTTTCATTTGTAAAACGTTAAGGTGTATTTTGTTTTCAGTAAAGCACAAATGACCATTAAAATAATTCTAGGAAGCTAGGGAGGCTTTAGTCCTGCACCTATTTGTAGCAGTTTATGTTCGTTTTAAGTTTGACCTAACTATTTTTTGAAATTTCTGTTGGTTTTGCCTTTTTAATGAGAGTAATTAATGTTCGTTTTAAGCTTCAATTATCATTTGACTTTTTTTCTGTTTTTTTTTTATTGGTTAATATAATGTAGACCCCGGCGCCGCGCCGGCGGATTGACTGAACACCGCCAACGAGAGGCCCAGTCGAACGCCGCCGAAGTGTCGTAACACCGCCGGTGCGCCGCAGGCGCCCCGGCGTTCGGTTGACTTTGAATTAATTTTGCGGCAATTCTTTATTGCGTCAACCGCAAAGTCGGAGCTTTTCCTTCTCGTGTGGTTTAGCATAACTGATCCTGAGTGTCCTAACATTTTTCTTGGATCAAAAGTACCGAACTAGGATGAAAATCTCAACATCTTCCTGGAGCTACTTCAGTCTGCGCATTATTTCATTTAATTACATTTAAAACGGATGAGCTTTTAATTTTTTACCAAAAAAATTAGCTGGCACTTAATTTTTCTTCACGTCGAATAAACCATTAAGTGTTTTTTGTTTCATTGTAATTGAAGTGTTCTCATGTGAAGTATTCATCATGTATTTTTCAATTTGATAAGTTTACTCCTTTTAGATGCAGTTAATAATTTGACTGATATTAGGTATTTATCAGTTTATAATTTGGAATAAATCCCCAAAAGAAAAAATGAATAATATCCAAAAGAGCAGCCAAAAGCAATAAAAACCAGCAGTCCAGCCTTAGCCTACATGATATATATTCTATAAACAAGCCAAAAAAAACTTTAAAATGCATTTTTTTAAATCATTATTAAAAACCAATTTTTAATACAAGAAGGCTTTTTAGGAATCCAAAAGAGCAAAAAAAAAAACAATTAATATCAAAGTCGCCCATTTCAACTGTTTTAAAGGTGACAAAATAGATATAGGCAAAGGGCATTATGAAAAAATTAAGCTTCTAAGTTCAAAGTTATATTCAAAGTTTTTACTCAGATAACTGACGAATTCTGTGATACGGTAGTTGAACTTTTGTATGCAGTAATACTCGATGAAAACAAAACCACTAATTTTGATGATTATTTATGTTAAAAATACATAGCTAATAGATACTTCAACTACTCTTATTATGCAAAGGTTCTGAAACGACACAGCCATTTCGTTTCTATCAGATTTTTACTTTTCTTGATGAATATCGAAGAAGACTAGTTTCCAGCCAGCGACTTGTGAATTTTTGAGCTCATGAATAGGCTCGAATCTGTTGTAAATTTAAGCTGTGATTTGAGAAAGACTGATGAAAACATTAATGTTTGCGGTCAACATTGATCGCGCCGGCGGCGCGCCGCCGACATCTTACCGTAGGCGTACTGCCGACATCTTACCGGCGGCAAGGCTCGGCGAGCTATTTTGGCCCCACCGCCGCTGGTGTTCCCTCATCGGCGCGGCGCCGGGGTTTAATATAATGAATGTTTGTAAAGCTTTATTCGGTTTTCTCCTGAAGGATCAAGATTGGCTTTCTGTTTATGTCTTGGACACAGTTTTCCAACAAATTTTTTTGTGGTATATATATATGTACCATATATATATATATATATATATATATATATATATATATATATATATATATATATATATATATATATATATATAATATATATATATATATATATATATATATATATATATATATATATTATATATATATATATATATATATATATATATATATATATATATATATATATATATATATATATATATATATATATATATATATACATATATATATATACATATATATATATATATATATATATATATATATATATATATATATATATATATATATATATATATATATATATATATATATATATATATATATATATATATATATATATACATATACATATAATAGATCATTTGTTTTTTCAACCTGGATGCACGTAATTTCTCTAGATTTAATTAAATATCCTGTTCGACATGTCCAGAAAATTTCGACTTAAGACCCTTAGCCATTCTTGATATATCACAGATCCGGTCTTTTTGAAAACCTGGATGCATATAGTGTCTTTTGATGCAGTTGAACATACCCTGAAAGTTTCCACTTAGTATTTTCTAGCTGTTTCTGCGATATTGCAGATACGTCGTTTCGAAACTACGGATGTATATAGTGTCCTTTGATTTAGTTCAACCCCCCCCCCCTCAGCATGCACTGAAAGCTGCCACCTAATACCCCTACTCACTTTTAAATATTTCAAATGCGCCCTTTTGATGACTTTGATGCACACAGTGTACTGAGATTTATTTTAACATCTCCCTCATCATTCCCTGAAAGTTTCATTTTAAAACTCTTATCCATTGCTAAGGTTTTGCGGATGCGCCCTTTTAATAGCCTGAAAGAACTTAGTTGCTTTTGATTTAGTTTTGCATATCTCCCGACATACAATTTCAACTTAATGCCCCAAGCCATTTCTGAAATGTTGCATATACACCCCTATGACAAAGTGTGCACGCATACTTCTTCCAGTTCAACATCTCCCTCAATATGCCCTGAAATTTTGAACTTAATACCCAAAGTTAACCTTGGGATATGTTGAGGGATATGAGATGCCTTTGATTAGGTTGTCTAGGTGTATAGTGTCTTTGGATTCAGTTTCAAATCCCCCATAACATGTCCATAAAATTTAAGCTTAATAACCTTAGCTATTTCCGAGATATTACAGATACACCCTTTAAACAACCTGGGTGCACATAGTGTCTTTTAGTTAATGCAACACCTCTTCAACATGCACTGAAAGTTTCAACTTGATCCCTTCAGCTGTTTCTGAGAAATTGCTGATATACTCTTTTGACAACATACATGCATTTAATGTGTTTTGGTTTAGTTCAACCCCTCCCTCAATATTCCCTGAAATTTTCACCTTCATATCCTTAGCCTTAGGGGTCATACCCGTCACCTGAGCTTCCCCCCTCCTCTTTCCCAAAATTTTCATTTTCCAGTACAAAGTACCTGAAAACACCACTTCGCTGTTGCGCAATCTGTTTTGCTACCACAAAAAGTCGATAAAACTTTTAATTTCATTTCTAAGAACCCTTATCCTGATATTATTGGTCCACTGGCTCGATATGATCACCCCTGAGGGAAAAAAATACCCAGAATCTAATACAATCAATCATCCTTCTCGAAAAGAAAAGGGCTTCGAACTCTTAGAAAAAAGTTCTTTTATATGCTAAATTCAATGGTGTAATTTTCATCAAAATCACTTGCCCATCCGGGGTCGCTATCTCTTTTTTTCGTAAATGGAGCCACTTTTCTCCACATCACCATATTTTCTGGGCAACTTTACGCTTAATGAATTTTATATATTTGGATCACCGTAAAAATTCTAGACCCCCTTTTAAACTTACTTAAAGGCTCACGGAGAGTTTGAAAATTTGGGCAGTCTTTGCAGTCTTGGGAAAATCTTTAGCAGCCAATGAACCATGGCGCGGCATTATAGCCTCTGCAACTGAGAAGTTTAATGTATAATTTTTCAGAAATTTTAAATCGATTGCCTATTTGAGAATTTTCAATCAATAGCAGATTGGCCCTATTTGGGGGGAAACTGTATTTTTTTTTTTTTTGCCAGAAACACCACTTAGAAGCTGGAAAATCTTTTTTGTCACTTAAAAAGGGCATTAGAACTTTTATTTTTGTTTGAGTGAGCCATCTCCCGACTTTCTAAAGCTATTGATTCGATACGATAACCCCTGGGGCAAAAATCAAATAAACAAACCAGCATTCTTGATCTTCCGTATCACAGCATATACAAAATTCCACATTATTAGAGATGTGAGCTTGCAACTTCAACAATGGGGCACACTGATGTGGTGGCTTTGAAGGTGTAATTTTCACCAAGATCACTCGGTCTCTTGGTTTTTGATGTTTTCCCCCCAAGAAGCTGGCAATCACCATAAAAAAACTGATTCCTTTTATGTATATACTGTTACCAAAACTACTTTTTTGGAGTTTTGGTAACTATTAGTCACTCCTTCGTTAAAGTTCATTACGACAAACGGTTTGAGAGAGAAACAGAGAGACAGAAGAAGAAAAAAAGAAAGAGAGAAAGAAAGGAAATTCACTCGAAAACATTTCTTGGTGTATGCACGATTATTTTATAAAATTTCCTTTTTCGTTTTTCAGCTAGTTCTTTCTTTCGTTAATTTACTAAACAAACATGTAGTAATTGTTTTCATGTAGAATCCAGTTAGTCTTTCGTTTTGAAGCCTGCTTATCTTTTTCAAAACAATATGAGGCGCTAAAATGAAAAATGACCTAAGACTTTTATATTTTTCCTCTCGTGTTTGTGAGCGCAAAAGAAACTCTCTTTTCTTATATTTCCTCATTACACTTTTTCTGAAGTATGCTGTTATTCTTACTTAACATGTTGATGTAGGGAAACAAAACCGAATAACAATTGAGCTTTCGTTTCTAAGGCAACTGAATCCGATAGGATGTAATACTTGCGCACTCAACCGAGGTAAGCAAGCCGATCCCAGGGATAGGAAGAAATTTCTAGTATGGGAATAGATCCTTAGTTATTAGAATGACAAATAAATTATTAACAGGAATTTCTCGCTTAGCATGCAAATATTTCAGTGAGTATTTTCAAAATACCTTGGGCTAAAGTTAGTTGATTTTAGCTGATTCGATTTTTCAATATTGCCTCGTTTAACCTGGATAGGCTTAGTTCGGCGTCTTTTTATTACATCATATTCTAAGTATAAAAGGAAAAGAGTAATTGTGCACGGAATAGGCTGGGAGAACAAAGAAATAATTAACATGAGAGACTCATGGCTTTTTAAAAGTAGAAAATGGTATGTTCATGGAAAGTATGTCCAAGCATACATTAGATATGCAAGACGTCAAACCGATACAAAATTACTAGCATTGCAGAAATGGAGTTTTAAACAATCGTATACCGAAATGAAGAACGCACCTTATCATAAATAGATGTGATGTTGTCGCTCCTCAAATCCCCCCAAAAGGCTTAAGTATCAATTCATTGGTAATGGAGATTAAACAAATGCTTATCTAATATATAATTGAGGTGAAGGAGAAGCGTGCGAAGCTGTGTTTCCCATTTGATTAATGACTAAAAATTTAAGGCGAAAATTTTCAAAAAAGGAAGGAAAATACTTTGGGACATAGGTTGCTGTGTATTTAACCTCCTTGTCTTAGAGTTTATATAAAATAAGACATTTTTATTTTAATAAAATTTTAAAGCACAACTAAAGTGCTTGAATTTATTACCATTGCACCTATCTGTTACAATTTGAATCGCATGGATAGGAGGCTACTCGTTTATCAAAGTCAATGAACTAATAATGACATAGCTGGATATTAACTTAGAATTTTAGCATACCCTGTAATAATCTATAGTATTAAGTTTATCTATGGTGATACTATCCAATATTACTTCCCTAGATTATCCTATTAATTTGAATCTACTCCTCTAATCTTTCAAAACAAAGACCGAGGTGAGAATAATTGATGCAGAGGATTTGGCGAAATTTTTGGTTTGAGACAAGATTCTTAGTTGCATTGATTTAAAAAAAAATCCAAAAGAGAAATTTATCAGACAGAAGAAAATAACCATATTAAAACCTATGATGAGCAGAAATTAAGTCCTGCAGTAATTTAGACTTAAAATGAATATAAATTACTTAAAACAGTATTGGAAGGTTCTGAACCTTTAGAAGGTTTAGCTGGTAGTAGCCATACTCCTATTTGTGGTAATTTCTGTTCGTTTCAAGTTTGACTTGATTATCCATCTTTCTCAAAAACATCATTTTGAAAACGTCTTTTACATTTCATTCTAGAAAAGAAAGCCTATTTCAGTTATTGACTAATAGCACATCAGACCCAAAGTTTTTAGCGGCCTGACACCACAACTATCGTCACAAAAATATTTTCTTTTATCTATCAATTCTACTTTGTAAAGAATTTCTAATTAATGGAAGATCGTGACAAGCCAACATAGGAAAGTGAATGAAGTATTTTTCTATTTCTGACTTAACCACTTTTGTTTTTTGTTTCATTTTTGGTTCTTAATCTTCAAAGAAGTTTTGTTGGTATTCCATCTAATTGCACGCGACATTGTATTCCAGTACAAGATTTTAGTTTAGGACTTCTAGTCTTTTTTCTATTATTTTTCTCATGGATAGCGTACACCGTACCTGTGGCTCTTCAAGGAATTCATATTTTAAAATAATTTTTGAAAGGTTAAAAAAAAAGTAGATATTCCACATTGTCAGAAGACACGAGTTCTGAAACTCGCTCAAAAATTTCTTTCAAAAGAGAAGGCTATTAAGAGAAAATAGAAAAGCCAGAGAAAGATTTTCATTCATTCTGGATAAAGAAAATGGAAAAGTGGAACCTGGATAAAGAAAGATGTCTTAAACAGGTATTTTCTGTAAATTTGAAGACAGAGAATCTATACTTCTGATTATTTGGTTCCATTCCTTTTTTACTTTTTATTAGTAATTCCATTGTGCAAGCTTTATTGTATATGGGGAACCAGAAGACTTGCTGATATTTTTTTGTGAAAATTTTATAAAGGCTATTATAGATGTTTTGTGGACTTAATAAAAATTTTATCTCTACTCACTTAGAGTTTATCACCACCTCTAATATTAGTCTGTTGGGCCTCCACCCAATAATGGCCCAAAAGCTTCTTGTCACGCGCAGGGGATGCTTAGCTCCTTGCCCAAGCATGAAAACATAACTGCCACCACTTAGAGAAAATCCTTTGAAATAATCGTGTCCTGTCATTACTGGGAAGACCCCTTCCCCCAAGTAAACTGCGGTTGAATCGGTCAGAGAAAGCTCTAAAAAGAGACTTATTGCCGCTATCGATAAACGAATAAGGACTCCTGCAGCTATAACCTTCTTTGTTAAAAATTTTTAGGCAAAAGCAGTTATTGGTCTACCTGCCACAGGGATTAAATCAACATTCTATTATCTCGTGTTTATATTCCTAGTCAGGTGTAAAAATATGATACAAAAAGTAAATACGGTTTAGTTTTAGCTTTGCTTATTTTACACCAAGGAGAACTAAAAAATCAACTAATGAAATAATGAGTATGTTTGGTATGATTGTTTAACCATAATTGAATTTTATGTAGCTGTGTCTGTCATTCTTTTGGCTATTAAATAAAAAAAAACAATTTTTTTTTAAACTGAAAGTAAGGAACGACATTAAAACTTAAAACAAACAGAAATCATTCCGTATATGAAAAGGGCTGTCCCCTCCTCAACGCCTCGCTCTTTACGCTAAAGTTTTTTATTGTTTTAAGAAAAAGAGTTGTAAGAAAGTCAAAATGATTGACCGTCTTGATCAAAATGATTGACCGTCTAGGGTGTCCTTAAGAGTGACATAAACAGAAATTATTCCGTATCTGGACCTCCGTTCTTCACGCTGAAGTTTTATACAGGCTTTAGTGATAGCACTTATAAGTGGAACAAATATAGTTAGTGGGTAATTGCAAGTGCTTTATTTTTCCGATTGCTTTTTAAAACATTTGAACTGAAAATTTTATTCTTATGAGCAAATGGGCACCACTATCACAGTATATAAATAATAGACAGTAGGATCGTTCCCTATCTCACCCATTATAAAAACCCGGACCGAGGTGCGAGTGCTCCGGAGAACATAAAAACATAAGCGACATTAGATCTTTTCACGGGTAGACAAGTCAGATTTCTCTGAAACGCGAAAGTTGGCTTCAACGTTGGAACACTAAATTTTCAAGAAACTAATTTTAAATTAATGTATTTCAATACATATATGAAAACCGGTAATTAGAAGTTCAACGTTATTATTTGATTTTTTTTTAGGAATTACAAGTAGTTTTCGAAGTCTCGAGTTGGTTTCAAAGGCATTTTGAGGAAGTTTCTGCCAAAATACGTGTTCCAGGGTAATTGGACCGCTGACACATACTAACCTTAGTAACCCGCTAATGAAAGAGTATGTGGGAGGAGCTGTTTGTACGCACCGAGAATGAAGGGCCAGAAATCGTCTGCAGTGAACTTACTGTTAATTATCTTTATACAGTGACCACTAGGCTCTTCTGTTCTTAAAGGCGTTGTAAAAAATACTTCTTGTCCCATTCCAACTGCCTTTGTGCTCGAGAATTCGGTCTTAAAGTATTGGAAGGAGATATTCAAACCTTAAAGCTATTAGATAAGAGTTGAGGAAGGGGCAGAAGGCAGAACCCCCTTATATATGGATTAATTTCTTATCATTTTCATATTTAATGTCTGCTCTTTAATTTCTTTTGAATAAGGCTTTTTTATTGGTTTTCTTTTGATTTTAATACCATGCACAAAAGTTGCCCAAATATGAGGAGGGCTACTGCAAAATAAAATACCGCTCTTTAAATCAGGTTTTTAAGTTCTGTAGAACAATGCTCCGACAAGAACAGAATATTAAGCCTTTGAATAAAGGTTGTTGTTTTTCAAACAGTTCGTGGTAACGAACTGTAAGTAAGGAGCGACCCGGCTCAATAGTAACCGAAACTCTAGGAAACGGAATTTTGATACCAATAGATACAGCAAAAGAATCAGATTTTAATGCTAATTTCAAATATATAAGTTTCATCAAGTTTAGTCCTACCCATCAAAAGTTATGCGCCTGAGAAAATTTGGTTGATTTTTGAAGAAAGAGGGAAAGACCCCCTAAAAATTATAAAACCTTAATGAAAATCATGCCATCAGATTCAGCGTATCAGAAAACCCTACTGTATAGGTTTCAATCTCCTATGTACAAAAATGTGGAATTTTGCATTTTTTGCCAGAAGAAAGATCACGAATGCGTGTTTATTTGTTGTTTTTTTCCCAGGGGTGATCGTATCGACCCATGGGCCTAGAATATCGTGGGAGGGCTCATTGGAACGGAAATTAAAAGTTCTAGTGCCCTTTTTAAGTAACAAAAAAAATGGAGGGCAACTAGGCCCCCTCCCACGCTCATTTTTTTCCCAAAGTCACCCGATCAAAATTTTGAGATAGCCATTTTGTTCAGCATGGTCGAAAATATGATAGCTATTTCTTTTAGGATGACTTAATCCCCCGAAGTCCCGGGGGGAGGGCTGAAAATTATGAACTTTACCCAATTATAACTTAAAGTAGGCCTATTGGTTATTGGGAAGTATACAGACGTTTTCAGGAGGGGGAATTTTTTTGGTAGTGGGGGGGGGGATAGGTCGGGGGTTATATGGGAGGATCTTTCCATGGAGGAAGTTTTCATGGGGGAAGGGACATTGCTATGAAGGGGGCGCCGGATTTCCCAGAATTATTTAAAAAAAAGATCAGAAATTAAATAAACAAAAAACAAGTTTTTCAACTGAAAGTAAGGAGCAACATCAAGACTTAAAATGAACAAAAAATAGTACGCATATGATTGGGTTCGATCCCTAGTCAATACCTTGCTCTTTAAGCCAAATATTTTTTAGTACTTTCATAAGAGCTATTTATTCTAATTAACGGCCTTTATGATTAAGGGGTCATTTTTAAAGAACTGGAACAAAGTCCAAACTTTAGCTTAGGCGAACATAGGCGAACCCCCTAATATACGTATTAAAATTATATGAATATAGAAGTTCGTTACGTAAGTTAATTCGTAAGTTGCGTATATTTATTACCAGTAAAAACGTTCGTAAATAAAATTAAACAAGTTTCGAGAAAACCATTTAACCAAATAAAAGTAAAATTAATATGCAAAGTTTGTTTTAATTATTCATGTTCGGTGAACCAAAATCAAAACCTGCATTAATTCAAAACGTTAAAAAATTAAATAAAAAAAAACAAGTTTTTTAACTGAAAGCAAGAAGCGACGTTAAATCTTAAAACGAACAGAAATTATTTCGTATATGAAAGGGGCTATTCCCTCCTAAACGCCACGCTCTTTACGCTAAAGTTTGACTTTATCACAACTCTATTTTTTTAGTAATTTCTGTTCGTTTTAAGTTGTAACGTCGGGTGCTAGAACTTTATAGTTTCGCTTGAGTTAGCGATGTTCTAGGGCTAGTGGCTCGATAATATTACCCTTGGTGAAAAACAAAACCCAAATAAACATGCATCCGTGATTACGAGTATGCTTCTCGAAACAAAAATGTAGTTTTCCATTTTGAGACGGATTTTCAAAACTTTGCAATAGGATCCTCTCATATATAGAATTTGACTGGGTAATTTTCCCTCAAGTCACTAACTGTTTTTGGAGTTGTGTTTTTTCCGTTTAGAAAATTACACAAATTTTCTCAGGCTCGTAACGTTTGACGAACAATTTTAAACTTAATGAATTTTACGGATCTAGAATAACCAATGAAAGGCAATCCTTTTGATGTATCTATTTATCAAAACTTCATTTTTAGAGCTTCGGTTATTATGGACACAGGTCCCTCTTTACTTACTTACCATGAACTATTTGGTGCTGGTGCTACATGGTGCTGGTGCTGTTTGGTGTTGGTGCTTCCATGAGGCTTTAAAGTTTGAGTCGACTCATTATCAGACTACAAAATATAAGTTGTAACGCAGCACGATCTACCCCCTTCTGGTCTAACTTATTCCATTGACGTTTCACTTAAACAAAAAGTTAAATTAAATAGGGTAGCAGCGTCTAAAACACTAAATGCTAAAAACATATTAAGAAGTAAAAAGACAAAGTCTTAATTGTGGCTAATTAACATTCAAATACTAAACAAATCCCAAACCACCAAGAAAAATTTCTCGTCGTGTGGTTATAGTAGCCATGAGCAAAATCATTTTTTATTTTACAAGACAACGTGGATATTTTTGAGGCCTAGGTAATCATTAAGCTTTTATATTATTCCACTAAAATGTAGCATCTTTTCAATAATCAATTTGATCTTAAAATTTATTTTCCTGAGTTCATCCCTTTCCTAGAGGAAACAATAGACTGAGAATTGTTCTTTTTGACATCCATAGATTGTATTTCCTAGAATTCAGCTAAATTTGGGAACCTATCAAATTCTATTTTATATTATAGCTCTTTTTTGTAGATTATGAGAATGTTTGAAAGAAGAAGCTCGATGGATATTTAGATGAAAAAGAATATTAAAAAAAGTGACCTTCTACGGCAGCATGAATTTACTCAATATGGATTCTGAGAACCGTGTGGTTCTAAACTGTGGTGGCATTCGGCATGAAACCTATAAGGCCACATTGAAAAAAATTCCTGCCACGCGTTTATCAAGGCTTACTGAGGCACTTGCAAATTATGACCCGATATTGAACGAATATTTTTTCGATCGTCATCCGGGAGTTTTTGCACAAGTATTGAATTATTATCGAACTGGTAAGTTACATTACCCAACAGATGTATGTGGTCCACTGTTTGAAGAAGAACTGGAATTCTGGGGCTTAGACTCGAATCAAGTGGAACCATGCTGCTGGATGACTTACACACAGGTAAAGCAAAAACACTTATGTACCTATAGACTATATTTTGACACAATATAATGAATACCTACATTTTTTAGAAATAATTTATCCCCTCGATTACTGTGCCACATCCAGCTTATAAAAAATAGCAGAAAGAAGGAAAACCTAATTTGCAGCAATTGAATTTTTTAGGCTTCGAAATAGGTAAACTAGACAAAGGTTGAGTATAAATGCAACTGATACAAATGAGACAAAAGTCAACCCTACCCCCCCCCCCCCTTCTTTGTCAAGATATGTCCCAGATCTCCTAAAAAGGGTAGTGTGAGAAAAAGCACTCAACTCCAGAAACAAATTTCAGACAGAAACGGACAAATATATGGATACAAAAATCTTTTTACTTCAGTTTGTGATACTCGTCCCAAATGAAGATTTTCGAAGCTATTAAAGTAACTTTATATTAAGCCTACCGGACCGTAAGTAAAGGCACCCCATATTTATAATAGCCAAAACTCTAAGAAAGGGAAGTTTGAAAATGATATACTTATTAAATGAATCTACTTTTAGTGTTGATTCAAAAAATATAAATATTTTGCAAATATAAAGTTACTAATCCAACATTAATAGCGTAAGATATTTAAAAATTTTTATAAGAAGCATAAAAGACCCCCCCCCCCTCAAAAGAGCGTCTGTTATTCTGATGGAAGCCACGTCATATCAACAGGTTTAAGAACCTTTTTGCGGGTAAGGAAATTAAAAATATTTTTGAGCATGAAAAAAGATCGTGCCACAGCAAAGTACTAGTCTCTGGTTTTGTAGCGGAGCAACAATACAACTGTTTTTGTTTTTTGTTGTTGTTTTTCCCTGTTATCACCGGTTTTTAACTCCAAAGTAATTAGAGGTGCATATTGAAATTTTTCATAGGTATGGGAATTAAGAAACGGTGCAAAAAAAAGTTCCAGTGAAGTTTATAAAATTCCTATTAGTTTTCAAGAAAAAAAGATAAAAACCGTTTTTTTCCTCATATGTTAAAACCAAACTCATGGTGTTGAAAACTCTACCCTAGATGGAAAAATAAACTTTTTCAGAAGAATTTCATGTCATACTCCTGTAAAACATTAAACTATCTCTCAGGGAACTGGAGAACAAAATTCTGCAAGATTTTTTGGAATTAATTTTGGAAAAATCAATCTCGAATCCCAAATTCCGGTTTTTTGGGTTCTTGTCCGAAATTTTTCATTTAATACTTCTTTTATTTTGATCAAGTAATTGTTGAAACTACAACAGATATCTTTAACTTTTTCATATACGAAATTGCTTCGTTTACTTAGAATTAATTTCCAAAGTTGTCATGATGCATCACTTTTTTATATCCTAGATTGTATTTTTGTCTAGACAAGGTAGAATCTTTTGACTTTTTTCTGTTTCGGAGTTTGGATTCTGCGAGTTCCCTACATTTTGTCTAAGTAAAATGCCCTAGCTTCGAATTTGATCTTTTTAGAAATCAAATAACTCTGAATACTGATAGAACCTCATATATTCTCTTCGACAGCATAACCAAAATCTCCATATCTCTCATACATTTTCAGAAAATAACGGAAATCGTGATATCGAATTAGACGTTACGATTTTTAAAATGTATTTCTAAAATTTTCGATTCAGATGTTTATTACATTTCAGACGTTTAATGCCATGAAAATCAAGAAAGAAGACTTGTACTCCTTTTTATCAAAGAAATAATTTCTTATTTCTTTAGAAATAAGAAATTATTTCACTAAGAAATAATTTCTTGAGTTTTAATCGTGCATCGACTTCCTTGACATCCTAGATACAACTTTCTTTCTAGACAAAGTGAATTTCTTTTTCCAATGAGGATAGGCAGATTTTGATCTTTTAAGAGCTAGACCTTACATTGGTATTCCAAAAATAAAATTCCATCTGTGACTTTTTCTATTTCAAAGTTTATTTTGTGCAAATACCCCAAATTTTGTCTTAGTAATATGCTTTTGCTTGGAAGCTTTACTTTATAGATATCAGACGGCTTTGAATACTGATAGAACTTTCATGTTATCTCTTCGACGACCAAAGCAAAGTTTCCGTATCTGTCATGAATTCTTGGGAAATACTCCTCCTACTACCCCTAGTAACAACTCAATGCCATATCAAGCCTCTTGCGACCAACACAGCTGTGCACGCTCCTCTTCCATTCCAGCCTATTCAAAGCTTTCCTCTTTATGCCCTTCTGATAAGTTCCAGTATCCTTTAAATCATTTCATACGACCTTTTCCTATCAAACAGCTCGTGGTAACGAACTGTAAGTAAGAAGTGACACGGCTCATAGACATTTTTACTTTACCAAAAAAAAAACATTCAACAAAGATCAGACATAACTAGACAACCGCATTAAGATTTAAAAAAAATCCTGTTGGTGGCTGTATCTTCTAACCGCCCTTTAATCAAAAATAAATAAAAACAATAATAATTACTAATAAATTCTTATTTTTTCAAAAAAAAATTCCATTGTCACACTCTAACTATTCTCCCCCCTTCCCACTCCCTTCCCTCTTCCTCTCCCCTTCCCTCTTCCTCCCGCCAATCTCCAAAAATTATCCTCCTTTTTCAACAAAAAAAATTCTTTAACTTTTTCTTAAATGAAACCAAGTTATCGGCCGCTCTAATACCATCCGGGAGACCTTTCCATACCAAAACACCTATGTTCCGCAAAGCAAAACTTGACCTTGTTGAATGTCGGATGTCACTGACCAAATGGTCAACATTTCGTGTAGAATATTCATGGTAGAGAGAATTGCGGGAAAATACATTCCAAAAGTACTCAGGAGATAACATATTCAGACACTGATAGACAAACACTGATAACTGATAATCACGCTGCTGCCCAACATTCAGAATGCCAAATTTTTTGTAAGATTGGGCAGTGCTTTCACAATGGCACATCTCTCCGAGTACTTTGATTGCTTTATTCTGAACAATTTGTATCCTTTTATAGTTGCCGATGAAATAACAGAACCCTGTGGCACACCACAAGTAATAGGCATCAATTCACTGACAATGTCTTTGTGCACAACACTTATAGACCGACCGAAAAGATAAGATTCAAACCAACTTAGAGCACTATTTTTAATTCCAAGACTTTTTAACCGCTTCAAAGTATATTAAAAATAACTGTATCGAACGCTTTCTTCAAATCAATAAATACCGATAAAGGAACTAAATTTCTTTCAAATCCATCATTCAAATTATCTAAAAGGTGATGCATTGCGTGCAACGTTGAGTGACGCTTTCTGAAACCGAATTGACTATCACTAACAAATCCAAAATAATCTAAATAAGAATAAATTTGGGAATAAATAACTTTTTCAAAAATCTTAGAAAATAAAGGTAAAATTGATATTGGTCTATAATTTGAAAACTCATTCTTGTCACCTTCTTTGTGAAGTACAATCACTTTAGCTTGTTTTAACGCACGTGGAAAATCACCTTTTCTCATTGATAGGTTCACTAGGTATAGGAGAACCGGTGGGAGGTAAGCACTTACAACTTTAAACGCCTTAAGGTTAAGTCCATCCATTCCAGCAGAGTTTGACTTAATCGACTGACAGCCTTACTTACGTCATTCAGATTACACTCAACACAACTAAAGGACTGGGATTCGCCTCGGTTGTCAAGGAATTCCTCTTCCGAAAACTGGTCACTATTCTTTCCTGCCTCGCTAGAAATATCACTACCAATTCTAGAGAAATATTTGCAAAATTCATTTGTAATATCCTTCTCATTATGGACAATATGACCGTTAATTTCCACTTTTTCTGGGAAAGCTGAGGATTTGCCAGTACCGAGCAAATTCTTTATAGTTTGCCACGTACCTTGCATATCACCTTTGCGTTGTTCAAACTTATCAGATTAAAACTGTTTCATTGCGGTTCTGAAAAGGGAATTTACTTTATTTCGAACCTTATGAAATCCTTCCCAACTACTATCAGACTCACAATTCAGGTATGCCTTAAACAGGTCATCCCTCACTTGCATTAGGTCAGTCATTTCATCGGTAATCCATGGCTTACGGGGGGTTCTCTTTCTTTTGTGGATCTCAAGAACAGGACAGCCCTTATCATAGATTGGACCAAGAATATCCATAAATTTATCAAATGCTCGAGACGGATCATCATTAATATCCGTCAATTCTTGCCAAGACAGCACACTCACTTCATCCTTGAACTTCTTCAGATTCTTTTGACTCTTAAAACAGGAACTAGCGCTTTCAATTTCTAGTCATTTCAGTCCCCTCCGAAGTTTACCTCTTCCATAAAAATCTTATATGCCCTCTGGACATAAGTTACAATCATTCCCCTGGGCAGTGGTGGGGGTTAAACTGACTGTAAAGTTTTTGTTATCTTATCGTGTGACTATTTCAAACAAAATGGCTTTCTCAAAATTTTTTATTGAATGCTTTTGAGGAAAAGAGGGTGTGTGTTAAGGGGGTAGATGCCCTCCGATAACTTTTGACTCTAAACAGGTAACTAGAACTATCAATTTTCCAAACAAATGAGCCACCTCTGACGGCTATTTGATCACCCCTTAAATAAAAACCTTATATGCTCCTGGGTCATAACTTACAACACTTATTTACGGGCTCTGGGGGGTTGTGTCGACCCCAGAGTTTTTGTTATCTAATGCTTGAAATATTTCTCACAAAAAAACTATCCCAAAACTTCTATCCGATGGGTTTGGGAAATAAAGGGCGTGGGGGTGCCCTCCGATCTCTTTTGACTCTTAGAATGTGAACAACAGCTTTCAATCTCCACGCAAATGAGCCCCCTCTGAAGTTTATACGAGTACCACTTCTCTAAAAACCATATACGCCCCCATGGCATAACTTACAACGCCTGCCCCTGGGCCCTGAGGAGTTGCGTCGACCCCGGAGTTTTTTCTATCTGATATTTGAACTAATTTTTAAATTTTGTCAGATGCATTTTGGGAAAAAGGGTGTGGGGTGCTAGTTGCCCTCCCATCACTTTTAACTCTTAAAAAGGGCATTATAACATCCAATTTCCAATCGAATGAGCCCTCTCCAAAGTTTATACGACCTTCTCTTTCATATGAAGTGCCTCTGGAAAAAAAATGAAACATTGGAGCCTTAAGACCATAGGGTTGGTGGGAGAAGGCTAGTTTCCATTGGATCACTTTTGACTATTAAAAAAGGAACTAGAACTTTCAATTTCTAATCATTCGATTCCTCATCGAAATTTATATGACCACGTCTTCCACAAAAACTGTATATGCCCCTTCATTATGCCCTTCAGGCATTATGCCCATTAGATGCCCTTATTCACTTTTGATAAATCTTAAAAAGGTAATTAAAACTTTCAATGAGCCACCTCTGAAGTATATACGACTAACCCTTACTTAAAACCTTATATGCTCCCGAGGCCCCACTTTACAGCACTTTTTATTGTTTTAAAAAATAAACATTTTTTATTGTTTTAAAAATAAAGTTGTGTGACAGATTCAAACTTTAGCGTAAAGAGCGAGGTATTGAGGAAGGGACAGCCCCTTTCATATACGAAATAATTTCTGTTCGTTTTAAGTTTTAATGTCGCTCCTTGCTTTCAGTTAAAAAAAACTTTTTTGTTTATTTAATTTCTGAACGTTTCTGAATTAATGCAGCTTTGATTTTGGCTCACCGTACATGAATAATTAAAACGAAATTTGCTTATTAATTTTCCTTTTTTGTCTAAATGGCTTTCTCGAAATTTTGTTCTGACGTAACTTACAAATTTACTTACGTAACGAACTTCTATATTCGTATGTTTTATTACGTATATTAGGGAGTTTTCCCCCAAGTCGATACCTTGCTCTTTACGCTAAGGTTCGAATTTGTTCGAGTCACAAACTCCTGAATCACAAAGGCCGGTTAATTAGAATATATAGCTCTTTTGAAAGTACAGAAAAAAACTCTAGCGAAAAGGGCGAGGTATTGACTAGGGGGGCGAACCCCCTCATATACGTAATAATTTCTGTTTGTTTTAAGTTTCAATGTTGCTCCTTACTTTCAGTTGAAAAAACTAGTTTTATTATTTAATTTCTGATCGTTTTTTAAATAATGCTGGGAAATCCAGTGCCCCCTTCATAGAAATGTCCCTTCCCCCAAGGAAACATCCTCCATGGAAGGATCCTCCCCCGTAACCCCCTCCTCTGACACCCCCCCCATCAGAAAAAAATCCCTCCTGAAACGTCTTTATACTTCCCATTAACCAATACTATATGTAAACAATGGGCAAAGTTCATAACTTTCAGCCCTTCCCCTGGGAACGGTGGGGGATTAAGTCTTCCTCAAAGACATATTTATTAGATTTTCGACTATGCTGAACAAAATGGCTATCTCAAAATTTTGATTGGGTGACTTTAGGAAAAAAATGAGCGTGGGAGGGACCAAATTGCCCTTCAATTTTTTTGGTCACTTAAAAAGGGAACTAGAACTTTTAATTTCTGTCAAATGAGCCCTCTTACGATATTCTAGGACTACTGGATCGGTACGATCACCCCCAGAAAAAAAACAAATAAACACGCATCCGTGATCTTTCTTCTAAAAAAAAATTAGAAAATTCCACAGTTTTGCAATAGGAGCTTGAAACTTCCACAATAGGGTTTTCTGATACGCTGAATCCGATGGTGTGATTTCATTAAAGTTCTATGACATTTTGGGGATGTTTCCCCCTTTTTTCGAAAATAAGGCAAATTTTCTCAGGCATGTAACTGTTGATGGGTAAAACTAAACTTTAATTAAACTTATATATTTCAAATCAGGATAAAAATCTGATTCTATTGATGTATCTATGGCTGTCAAAATTCTGGTTTTTAGAGTTTCGGTTACTATTGAGCCGGGTCGCTCCATACTTACAGTTCGTTACCATCAACTGTTTGATTAATCAAAAAAAAGTTTTTGCACAAAATTAGTTTTTCAAAAAAAAAGTAAAGAACTCCATTAAACCAAAAAGGAACAAAAATAGAAACAATTAACCTACCAAGCATACAACTACCACAAATCAGTATTAATAAATAAATGAAACCCAAAACAAACAGAAATTAAAATGAGTCAACCTCAAAACGAGCGGAAATTAATCTGAGTAGGGTTCTAAACCCTATGCCTTCTAAAAGCCAGAATATAATTTGTACTTTACTGAAAAAATTCATATTAATTTACTAAAAAGAAATTGCATTGTCAGTTTAATTTAAATATTGCTGATATTTATTCCTTAAAATCTTAATTAATTTTCGATTTCTTAAAGTTATAAAAGTGAAAACATTTAAAATTTTTTTCAGTAAAGTACAAATTATATTCTGGCTTTTAGAAAGCATAGGGTTTAGAACTCTACTCAGAATAATTTCTACTCGCTTTGAGTTTGACTTGTTTTAATTTCTGTTTGTTTTGGGTTGCATTTATTTATTAATACTGATTTGTGGTAGTTGTTTGCTTGGTAGATTATTTGATTCTATTTTTGTTCAGTTTTGGTTTAACGGAGTTCTTTATTTTTTTTTGAAAAACTTATTTTGTGCAAAAAGTTTTTTTTTGATTAATTTCTGTTCGTTCTATATTGACATAGTCTTTTTCAGAGAGAAAGACTGAGCCTCTTCTGAAGTTCAACAACCATCCCTTCCATAAAAAACTTTCATACCCCCTGGGCAAAACTAACAACCCTTGCCCCTAGTCTCTGGGGTTTGTTTCATCCCCAAAAGCCTTGTTATATGATATTTAGACTATTTTGAATAGAATGACTATCTCAAAATTTCTATTGGACGCATTTCGGGACAATATGACGAGTGTGTAGGGGGGAGAGGGTAGCTGCCCTCTGATCACTTTGACTCTTAAAAGGGGCAATAGAGCGTCTGATTACTAATCCAATGAGCCCCCTTTGAAGTTAATATGACCAAACTTTCTATAAAAAACCTATACGTCCCCAGGGCAAAACTTACAACCCATGCCCTGAGGGCTGGGGGGATTTGTTATCCTCAAAGACATAATTTCCAGACCTATGTGATAGACTTAACAAAATGGCTATATCGAAATTTTGATTGGAAGGGTTTGAGGAAATGATGGGCGTGGAGGTAGACATTTGCCCTCTGATATCTTTCGACTAATAAAAAACGCAATAGTCCTCTCAATTTCCAATCAAATGAGCCCTTTTGAAGCTTCTACGACAAAATTTTTTATAAAAACGTTAAATGCCCCAAAGGAATAATTTCGTTCCTTGTCCTGAGGGCTAAGGGGGGGGGGGTGTCATCATCAAAGACATAATTTCAGGACCTTTCAACTACCTTGAACAAAATGGCTATACCAAAATGTTGATCGGAAATGTTTGGGGAAAAGATGGGTGTGGGGGGGGGGGGGATTCTCCTTCTGATTACTTTCGACTATTAAAAAAGGCAATAGTCTTCAGTTTCCAGTCGAATGAGCCATTATATGACATTGTATGCCCACAGGGCATAACTTATAACCTTAGCCCTGAGAGCTGCGGGGGGTTGTCATACTCAAAAACAAAATTTCCGGGCCCTTCAACTACATTCAACAAAATTGTTATTTCAAAATGTTGATCGGAAGTGTTTGGGAAAATGATAAGTATGGGAGGGGCATTCGCTTTCCGATCGCTTTTGACTATTAAAAAGGACACTAGCCCTCTCAATTTCCAATTGAATGAGTCCCTTTTGAAGTGTCTGCGACAACGCTATTTATGAAAACCTTATATGCCTCCTGGGCATAGTTTACAACCTTTGCCCTGGGGGCTCTAAGGGGGTTTGTCATCCTCGAATACATAATTTCCAGAACTTTCAACTACGTTGAACAAAATGGCTATCTCAAAACATTAAATGAATGTGTTTGGGAAAATGGTGGGCGTGAGAGGGGGGTTAGTTGCCCTCCATTTACTTTCGACTATTAGAAAGTGCACTAGCCCTTTCAATTTCCAATCAAATGAACCCTTTTTGTAGTTTCTACGACACAATTTTGTATAGAAATCACATACGCCCCAAGGGCATAACTTGCAACCCTTAACCTGAGTTTTTTTTTTTTGGGGGGGGGTGTCATCCTAAAAGACCTAATTTCCAGAACTTTCAACTACGTTTAACAAAATGAATATCTCAAAATTTTGATTGGATGTGTTTGGGGAAATGGTGGGCGTGAGAGGGGGTTAGTTGTTCCACAATCACTTTCAACTATTAAAAAGGGCTCTAGCCCTTTCAATTTCCAATCGAATGAGCCCTTTTTGAAGTTTTTACGACGAATCCTTCTATAAAAAACTTCATATGCCCCCAGGGCATAACTTGCAACCCTTGCCCTGAGGGATGCGGGGGGCTTGTCATCCTCAAAGACCTAGTTTCCAGAAATTCCAACTAGGTTGAAAAAATGGCTATCTCAAAATTTTGATTGTGCGTGTTTGGGGAAATGGTGGGCTTGAGAGGGGGGTTAATTGCCCTCCAATTACTTTTGACGATTAAAAAGGGCACTATCCATTTCAATTTCCAATCGAATAAGCCTTTTTTGAAGTTTCTACGACAACACTTTCTATAAAAACCTTATATGCCCCCAGGGCATAACTTACAACCCTTTTCTCTGATGGCTGTGGGGGGGGGATGTTATCCTTAAAGACCTAAATTTAAAAACTTCCAACTACTTTGAACAAAATGGCTATCTCAAAAAATTTATTGGATGTATTTGGGGAAAAGGTGGGCGTGAGAGGGGGGTTAATTCCCCTCCAATCATTTTCGACTGTTAAAAAGAGTACAAGCCCTTTGAATTTCCAAACCAATGAGCCCTTTTTGACGTTTCTACGACAAAGTTTTCCATAAAAACATTATATGCCCCCAGGGCATAACTTATAACCCTTGCCCTGAAGACTGTGGGGCAGTTTCCTACTATAAGATACAATTTCCAAAACTTTCAACTACATTGAACAAAATGGCTATCTCAAAATTTTGATCGGATGTGTTTCGGGAAATGATGGGCGTGGAAGGGGTGTTAGTTGCCTTCCAATCACTTTCGACTTTTAAAAAGGGCACTAGCCATTTCAATTTCCAATCGAATGAGCCAATTTTAAATTTTCTACAACGACGCTTTCTATGTAAACCTTATATGCCCCCAGGGTATAACTTATGACCATTTCCCTGAGGGCTGGGGGGTGTCATCCTCAAAGACCTAATTTTCAGAACTTTCAACTACGTTGAACAAAATGGCTATCTCAAAATTTTGATTGGATGTGTTTGGGGAAAAGGTGGACGTGAGGGGTGGGGGGTTGGTTGCCCTCCAATCGCTTTGACTACCAAAGAGGGCACTAGCCCTTTGAATTTCCAATCGAATCAGTCATGGCATCACTGCAGGTTCGATTCAACCACCCTGGGTAAAATACATGTTCTTCCTTAAGTTGTCACCTATTTATATTTTTTCTTAGAAAAACAAATTTGATATACCAGTATAATGGCAAAAAAAAAAATAAGTGGCCAATTTCAAAGAAAAATAAACATATATATACACAATTATTGCTCGTTTAATTAATTTTAAAACATGAATATAATTTTAACAATAAGATGTTTTGTTGAAGTTGTCAATGCCTCCTTCTACACAGCATAATATGTTCGTCGTTCGTTTTGAGGTGATAGCAGAACTTTCAGGTTACGTTGTTGTTTAACACGAGAAAATGTCAGGCACAACGGACCGTAATTAAGACAGGTATAAGGAGATCAACGCCAACAAATTCGAAAGTTTGACTTTGCGATTTATCTTCTGTCACTGAAAATGATTGTCTAAGTCAAAATTGATGTCAAAACTCCTTTACTGGAGTTGAGAGTAACTCGAGAGAAGTAAACTTCTTTTGCTGATTTTTTCCCAGTAATCATATTGCCTTAATTATGCTGTTACGTAATTCAGTAAAGACAAGGCGGGTTTCCTTAAACACCCCTTATGTAATATCTAAGTTACTAAAAAGCATAAATATTTTAGTTTTCTTTACTTTAAGTCATGGGGTGTGAATCTGCAGGATCAATTGAATTGAGAAATTCTGGAGTGAATTCAATTCCACCTTCCTGTTTATCTTTTACAGAATTCTAATTTTCATAATATTTGTATTCTCCTGGGAAGCGCTTGACAGTTTTCGAGTACATTTCACTAACTTTTTTGTTGAGCCAAGTTAAAATAAAGTGATCTTTCATTGAATTGAAATTTTGATTAGCCAGACATTCTCAAAAAACTTCCTCAATTAAATTACCACTAGAAATCATATTTTCCGGTAATTCGATTTCAGTGAAATAATTTTTGGAAGATTTCAATTTCCCAAGTCCAGGAGGTGCTTTGAAAATGCTTCTTATTCAGAATCGACATGCATATTTGTTCTAAAGAAAAATGATTGAAGTAATTCCAAAGATGACTTTTTTTTATTGACAGACCGTGTTTTACTGCCGTTGCTTCGGAGCTGAACTGGTAAAGACTGTTAGAAAGCACCTCCAGCAACTAGGATTTTCCCTCCAAATGACAAGTTTGGATTTGCAAGAAACTGCAACAACTGATCGTTATTTTGTAAGGCATACTTAGGCAATATCGGTACTTTGTCAAGTAGAAAAATTTCTACTTGAGTTAATTCTAAAGTTTTTTTTTTGAAACAGGTCTTATACTTTAAATTGAATCTGAGGGAAGCGGAACTTTCCAGCCAAAGGTCTTGTGTGTCGTTTATCTAAAAGCCAATAAAGTCGATGCAATTTGAGTAAAAGTCATACATTTTACTTTGCGATTTTCGTCATACGGAATGTGATACAAAGTTTTATGCACAAATGTGTTACTTTTACCGTCTGGTCAATCAATGAAAAAACATTTTTTCCAAACATAGTTAGGATCATTGACATTCTGTAAAATATTATCTACAATTTCATGTTGTTTTACTTGCAGAATCTGATATATAATTTCTTCAGTAGCAGCTGACTCACTAGAATTTAGAAATTTCAAGCTTAGGTCATTTTCGTAGGTCTCAATGGTGTCCATTCCATATCGTCCCATCCAAAAAAACTAAAATTTTGACCTTCTATTGTCATCGCTCCTAACTTGGATGCAATAAAACAATAAGAACGTTTAATTGCTGTATCTTCAGATACATTATTTCATCGCATTTGCCGAATAAAATCCTCTGCCAACTGGTTTATAAATCTTTTTTTCCAAGACCTTTGGGTTTGCATGATTTCCAAAAACAGGATTCCTTTTGTGTGTATGCCGCATAACGAGTGTTATTTACAAAACTTGTTGTATCCTTCACTTTATAGAGACGCACTCACAAATAGAAGAACTATTGCTTAGCTACAAAATTTACGTTGTAAATTCGACCATTGAATGGATTTATGTGGTGACATGACGATTATCACGAGTAGATCTGTAATTATTTGAGTCTCTCCGATAAATACGACGCCTCTCTAATTCAAGCAGTGTTAGATGTGGATGACTTGCGTAAGGTGTTTGAAGTGGCGTATCCACTATCCATCCTAGTGTTCAAGCTGGGTAAAACAATGGGTAGGTAAAGGGCTCCACGTGATTATCGGTATTTTTTTTTCCTGAAAAAATTTTTGCCACGATGTTTTACAACGATTTCATCTGACGGAACACCCTCAGACGAGCTCTCTCGAATTGTGCCCCCCTTTGTCCAGCCGACAAGGCAGACACGAAGGCACACTGCTCGGTCCAATTATCTAAAGGAGAATACGCCGAAAACCGAGTACTTGAGGAACAGCTTCATCCGGCGTTGCACTTCTATCTGGAACGATCTTCCTGGGGAGATTATCCCTGCAAATTCCTCTGTTGACACCTTCAAAAGAAGGTTCAATAGACATTTAAAACCTCGAGGCCATTGAACGAGGTAAATGAATAGCGGCATATCAGTTACTTTGAAGTACCTGGCGCCGTAAATATTGGAATAAAAAAAAAAAAAAAATACTTCATTACATGCAGGAGGGTTGAACTGTCTATAATCGACACCATCTGGCACAGAAATGAGCTGCTCATTTGGAGGCTGTTGTCTCAGTGAAGAAGCACGCTGATCTACATCATCCTCTACTTCTCACATTTTCATGTAACCTCTAGCATAATTGTTTGTGTCTCGCAATATTTCTTCCATTAGATCCATTAGGTTACGAGATATCCCATAATTTAAAGGATGTGCAAGGCATTCTTCAATAGCTTCACGGGGGTCTAAAAAGTGCATTCGGGCATACGAAATTGGTTCAAAATCAACTTCAGTGGTTTGTGATGGATGTGCCGCTCAATTGATTTTGTGAAAAATTTGTCCAGCTGCTTTAAAGCTAAAAACATTACGACTACTGATGGTTCGATCACTGCTTATGCGGAATGAAGCTAAAGGGAAAAATTAGTTCAAGTCTTGGTTTTGTTTGTGGAACTCTTTAAAGATCAAATGACGACCTAAAAAAGACAAACCAATTCATTTGGAAATTACACAGGTGAAAATGCAATTTGACCATTCAAGTGGCAATCTCCAAATGAATTACCTTTGTTTGCTACTCTTTCCTCGGTAAAATGGAGTGCTCCGCAGTGAATACATACAAAGTTAAAGGGTCTTAATGATTTGTAATTAACGCTTGCGTAGTTTACGGCATCTTTGTAGGTTTGTACTTGGTTTTGTGCCACAGCTTTTTGGCATCAAAAATTGCGACGGTTTTGTTCCTCTAACCTAATATTTCTTTATTCTTCACTTTTTTTTACTCGTTCGGATACTCGCTGTCGCATGTCTTTTATTAGCACAATTCTTTCTTCTACATTTTGGATTTTCATTACTTTGCACAATTTTTCAATGCCCTTTGCTTTAGATACTCTGATTAGTCTAGTCTCATTTGATGGTCCAGGTTGTTCATTTTCACCATTGTGAATTTACATTGTCTGGGTCGTTCTCTTGGTCTTATAAGCTAGGGGTGGCAACCTTGACTGACAGGCACTTGTTCCAAACTAAGATTGGACTAATTAAAAAGTGCTTCGTTTAATTGTTCAGGCGGTTGGACAAAAATTTCTTCTTGTTCCAACGAATCATCATTTAAGATATATGCTAATAATTACTAGCATTACCATTGAAAACTCAGCATGGTTTAATTATTTTCTGGAGAAGAAAGAACAAAAATACATCTTCTGTCGGCTTTGATTCCATAATAAGCCACAATAAGACAGTGGTTGGAAGAACATAACTGGCTACACAATTACTACGACATATATTACCATTAATAAAACTGCTAACATCAGCTAAAGCTGCTGTAGAAAGTAGTAATCAGGCTACCGCATACTTCAAATATATTCAAACTGCGGATATCACTTCTAAGGGGGCCCAAAATGGTAATTTCCCTTTACCAATACTTACTACTACTACTATTAATACGACTATTATTTCTCTGTTTTACCTCTGAACAGTCTTACATATGATTCCTACAGCTCCTAGGAAATATAAATATTTTCAACCCTTGAAATTATTTCCAATCTTTGTCAATATTTCAAATCCTTGTTGAAACTTCATCTTATTGAGTTTTTTTCACACGGCACACCTGTTTTTTTTTTTTGTTTTTTTTTTACTTGGAAATAAGCATTTTCATTAATGCTAAAACGCAAGGAAACAGAGAATTTACCAAAAAGAAATATTCAAAAGTTTTTTTTCTTACTTAAAATTTTACCAAAAGCCAGGTGAAATCTTTTTTTTGTCTATTTTACGGGCTTAAAACCTTCCAGAGGTAGCCGTAACCTAGTAAAGAGTGACTACGGACCTTATTAAATGAAAAAAGTTATATTTAAAAAAAGCGTGAGATGAAGAATGATCATTTGAAGCTTATTCTGACCTGATAACGATTGTCCTACACTTAACAGTAGAAAGTCATTATTGAAACAAATTTTCGGTAATTTCGAAAAAGAGTTTAAAACTTTTAGAATTTGCAGCAGGTCAAAAAAGGAGTTCTACGCTATGAAAACTACTATGTTTGAAGATTCTTTCCAGGAATTTTTTATTTCCCCATCATGAAAGTCCGAGAAAATCCTATTTTAACACACCTAGCATCCAGGATTTTTTTAGGGGGGGGGGCAAAATATGTTGATCGCAATTGAATTAACGCAATCTTGGGTTAATTAAATAAATTACGCTACTTTAAACTACCTTAGGGGGGGAGCCCCCTCGCCCCCTGGATCTGCCACTGCATCTAGCGCTGATGTGTTACCCTTTTTGGCTTTTTTTGTCGTTATTTTTTTTGTTATGTATAGGAACCAACCCAGTTTTAAAATGCCGTGTTATTGGCTTCTCCTATTAAGGGTATACAACATAACCTTAAAGTCAAATGCAATAGGGTCACCAAAATGCGTCACAGATGTAAAGTAGGAAATTCAACCACACTTTTTTACCAGTGTTTTTCTTCCCCTCTTTGATTATACAGGCTATGTTAATGAAAACTGACGCATAATAAGGTAAAAATGAAATTAAGAAGCGTTTCGTCTGAAGAGTAGGAGTTTTAATCTAACTTTGGACCTTAATCTAACTTGTCGTAATTTTATCATGTTATAATGTTAATCTAACTTGTCATAAGTGTTTTGTCTCTATATCTAATATTGTACTCATATAAACTTAGATCTTTCAATAAGATCTTTTTCTGGTAATCATTCTTGTAGAAGAATAGGATTCCTATTCTAAGTCCTATTCTAACTTGTCCGTTAAGTTGCATCATAAATCGTATTTGCTTGTCATTAGCAGTATCCATCGAATAAAGTTAATGCAACCCTAGCAATCAGTGATTTACGGATGTAAACTCATTTTAGCCCATTTTTTATATTTCTAATGGCAGATGACAAGGAAAGAGAAATCAATTGAAAGCAAAGTGCTGCCACCAGGAAGCAGTTACATTAGCTTGATATATCGTCCGCCTAAGTAAGTCAATACTAAGGCGCAGAATTATCTTATTTCTTTCTTGTGAGTAAAATTGTTGCCAAAAGTGGACAATATCGCTAATGGATGTCGTTAGTTTTATTGTCAAACTCATAATGGCTTTATTTTACCGACAATAGATGGTAAATTGTCAATGACAACGACCAATCGACCTTGCCGTGTAAGCTCCGGCTATTATTAAGCAAAATTCCGTAAGTCTCACCAGAAAATCTCTTTGAAAACGCTCTAATATATACAAGTAATCGAGTAATATATCAGTACGTAATATATAATATATAATAATAGTATAGTAATATATAATACGAGTATATATCATAATAATCACAAATGACTTGGTAAAAGTCTTGTTTTTTACCTTCCCGAGGAGGTAAAAAACAAGACAGATCTGGATGAATTTTGAAATTCCCTCAGAGTAGGCTGTTTTTCTCAATATGTAAGATTTTAGTGGTTGTGTGTAGAGAATGATTGGTTGAATGTTGTTGGTGAGATGATTGTTGGGGTTTTGAATGGATGAGTGATTTATTTCCTTTTTTTAATTTTTATTTATTTTTTTTCTCCTCTCTTTTTGTGAATGTTGTGAGTTGTGTTGGGTTGTTTGCGTGGATGATTCTCAAGTTCTCACTTTTTTGTTGGAGGGGTGGGAGAAGGAGGCGAGAGAAGATATTTATTTGTTTTTGGGTTGGACCCTTTTTGGGTTATATTAGGGTCCGAGGAAATAAAAGATATTAAAGAAAATATTATATATTTTTTTAAGTGTTTTTTTCGGGTTTTGTGCGGCATGCAGTAATGCATTGGATTGTGTTTTTTAAATGAGATGTTTGTTTATTTATTTATTGTAACCCGTTTGTAAATAAGAAAAAAAAATAATAAAAAAAGTGATGCGTCTTCCTTTATTGTTTTTGCTCAAGAACCATCACTTGGAAAAAAAAGCAGCCATATAAAACTGGTGAAATAGGTAGAACATTTTTAGTGCTAGTACCTTTCTTAAGTTTCAAATGTAATTGGAGGATATCCTGCTAACCTTTGGACACCTTAGGTACCTCTTGCACCTCTACACCCCACATGACATCTGAGCAAAGTTTTGAGATAGTCATTTTAACCAAAACTTTTGAAAGAACCAAAAAAGTAGCCGACGGGGCGAAATGTATGTGCAAGTCTATGGGTAAGTGCCCTAAATGATACAAATAGCCCTTATAAAAGAGAGGCTTCACAGGTAGTTTTGAAAGGAAAGATGAAACTGTTATACATCATTGATATTAAAGTCATGCACATATTCTCAACCTGTATGATTGAAGGGCCGACGTAAGGCCCTTAAAGTCTTACACTCTCTTCTTTGCCTTTCTTCCTTCACGAAAAATATATTTATAACACCATCTTGATTAAGAATGATTTAATAAATTTCAATATGCATGATAAGGGGTCCATAAGTAGACTAATTGGACAAGTATATAAATCACAGGGCTAACATGGACAAAGAAAATGCTATTATTCCGTATATGAGGGAATTACCCCCTCCTTAGCCCCTCACTCCTCATTCTAAAGTTTTTTAGTAGCCTACTTCTAAAAAAGCTTCCTATTTTAATAATCGACCCTTGTGTTTCAGGAGTCGTTCTTAAAGACTCTTGACAACTATCAAACTTTAGTGTATAGAAATAGGATCGTAGAGGGGGTAGCCCTCTTTACAGACAGAGTAATTTCTGTTCGCCTTTCGTTTTAATGCTACTCCTTACTTTCAGTTGAAAAAAAATTGTTTTTTTTTTATTTAATTTCTGATCGTTTTCAAATAATGCCAGGATGTCCAGCTCCCCATCCATGGAGAATTCCCTCACCCTAAGGAAAGTCCTCCAAGGAAATTTCTTCCCATGTAAAATACCCCCGCCCATGGAAAATTTTCCCCGGACTATTCCATAGTGGCTGAAAATTACCATGGAAAAATTCGTACGGACAATAACACCTGGAAAAATTCTTTTAAGCACCCTTTAATTCGAAAAAGACCTTAATTTCTGATTGTTTTTCAAATCAGGCGTGAAATTTCCCTGCGTAGAAATTTTTTTCCCGAAAATACCCGAGTGGAAAGCTGCTTTCGTTGAAAATACCTCATGGAGAATTTTTCCCGCTGAAAATGTCCCCATGGAGAATTTTTCTTGGATTTGTCTCTTCGAGACAATTCCGACCCCGCTGAAAATTTTCCCGGACATTTCCCCCAAAAAATCTCCACATATAAAATTCAGTCGGCAAATAGAAAGTAAGACAACTAAAATGAACTTTGCACAGAAATCCTGGAAAATCCCTCCACTGTGAAATTCTCCCTGGAAAGTTCAACCCCGGAAACTTCCTTCCCCACGGAAAATTCTTCCTGTGAAAAATCTCCCCAGCAGAAATTGCCCTTCCCCGTAAACAAAAATGTCTGTATACTTCCCAATATCAACTACTATATGTAAGCAACGGACAAGTTTCATAACTTAAAACCCTTTCCCCTAGGGGGCTGTAGAGGATCATATAATCCTCAAAGACATAATTTGTGGACCTCTCAAGTATATTACTAACTACTAAAAACTCACCGCAGCACCAAGCCGCCTGATGTCAACACAGCTACACACACTCCTCCTAAACCCCAATCTATTCAAAGCCTCCCTCTTCACACCACCCTCCCAAGAAAAGTTCCCCTTTCCTTTAAATCTTTCTTTATGACATCCTCCCATCTCCAACGAGAACGACCTGTTTTCCGTTTAGCCCAAGACAGTTGGCCGAAAAGGACAATCTTCGGAAATCTGTCATCCTTCATCCGCAGAACGTGCCCTGGCCATCTCAACCTTTCTTTCACAATAGCTCTAGAAAGCGGGATTGAACCACATTTTCCGTACAGCCTACTGTTTGAAATACGGTCAGTCAGCCGGGTACCAAGAACAATCCGTAGGCAATTTCTCTGGAAAATATATGGCAAATCCTCATCCGCTTTTCGGAGCACCCATGCTTCAAAGCCATATTTGACCAATGTCATCACTGTAGCTTCCAATATTCTAATATTGGTTTGCAGACTTATATTCCTATTCTTCCAAACTTTTTTTAACTGTGAAAAAACACCCTTAGCCTTAGCTATTCTACTTTTAACATTTTCACTACTCCCACCGTCTTTACTAATAATACTACCAAGGTAAGTGAAGCTGCCAACCTGATCAATCTTTTCGTTGCCCAGCGTCACCTTTTTATCTTCACTTATTCCTAGCCTTAGTGATTTTGTCTTCTTAACAATAATTTTCAAACCTACTCTAGCACCCTGAACTCACAAAACCTCTAAAAGCTCATTCATTTTGCTCACACTTTCATCTAGGATGCTTAAATCATCAGCATAATCTAAGTCCAGTAGAGTTTTCCCTCCCCATTTGATTCTGTGGTCTCCTATTGCCTTTCCTGGGCTCCTTAAGACGAAGTCCATCAAAATGATCAGTATAAAAGGGGATAGAACACAACCCTGCTTTACTCCTGATCATGGTTGCAGCGGGAGCTGCAACCTAGCAAAGAGCGAACCAGAGCCCATAGTAACCAAAAGTTAAAAACCGCGTTTAGAAAAAAACCTACCTAGTGAAAAAAAATTACCATCTGACACTGATTCAGGAATGGTGACTATTATTTCGGTTTCTCTTAAAAGTAAAAGTTTATTGCGAAAATAAATTTATAGTGATTTCGAAAAAAAGCCTGAAAACCCCTCGAAAATGGTGTCAGATCAAAATGAAAAGTATACCATTAGAATCAGCATGGTCTAAAACCTTTTACAGGGAAATTACAGTCCCTCTCCCCGAAAAACAAAGAAAATCGCTTTTTTGCATCGGCAGCACTGATCTGTCTCCCTTTTTTATTCTTTTTTTTTTCTAGCAGGGCTAGGGGGTGGCCAAAGCATCATAAAGAGATTTATAATAGCTCATTCGAAAGGGAATTAAATTTGTCAGTACCCTTTCTAAGTAACCAAAAAGATTAGAGGGCAACTAGCTCCCTCCCTCCCTACAGGTCCCCTCACTCCAAAGTCATCCGATCAAAATTCTGAGATTGCCATTTTGTTCAACATAGTTCAAAAGTCTCTCCATACGCAAGATCATGCATCAAAAGAGGAAGAAAAACAAATGAAAACAGTTCTGTAGGAGAATTCAGGTAATTCTTCCCAAAATTTTTGAAATTAAAACAAACTTAGTTTATAATACAATTTCTCGTACCTACACAAGAAATGATCTTTTTTGAAATTTCGATTCATTTGTAAGTAATGAATGGCTTTTCTATTTAGGGACCGGTCAAATAACTCCCTAAGTCTAAAGGCATATTTCTGTTGAGCTAGCGAAATTTCCCACGAGCATGTCGATGTGCAAACCTGTCTCTTAGTTAACCTTTTGTGCCGATGCTACTCGCCTGGAGCTACTTCTTTACAAATTTAATTTTTTTAAACAAAGAACTAAAAGTCTATTTGTTCTGTAAAAAAATAATTACAAAAGGAAACGACACTATTTTCCCCTAGATTGGAGATGATTAGAAACTATATAAAATAAATAAGTTTTGAATGCAATTAAAGAGCAACATTAAAACATAAGACAAACAGAAGTTATTCTGTAAAACAAAAAAGATCATGGCAGTATTTTTTTCTAAATTAAACTTTAATCAAAAATGACAAGAGATTAATTAAAAAAAAAACTAAGTTTTTCCGAGGGAAGCAAAGAGCGAAGTTGAAACTTAAAACGAACAAAAATTATTACTTCACAGCCTATCTAACATATATCAATAAAACTAGTGCAAATAAATCAACATGATATTTCCCTATGTTTGTAAGATTACAGAAAACTAGCGCTTTACTGAAAAACACAAAACAATATAAGAATTTTCGTACGGTAATTATAAACATTTAAGGGCACTTTTAACAGTATAAAAAGTAAAGTATTTTTAGATTGTTGCTTTATTTATTTACCTTTTCGTTTAATTTGGCATCATTTCTGCCAAAAGAACTCAGTTCAATGATTGACTGTCATTTTGGATCTGAAAAATACATTTTATGATTATTTTGTAGACTTGTTCGAAGCGTAGGAATCTTATTAGAATTAAGACTACAGACCCGCTTCAAAATTTGTATCACAACTTGAAATTCTCCATTTTATAGAGAGAAATAACTTGATCTCCAGAGTCCATATTATGGTTGATATACTCTTCATTTCGAGTAATAGTATAGGTGAGACCAAGATGTTACCCGATAAATCAATCCATTATTTTTTATGCTGTTTAATGACTGTAAACTAATTATTTTTATGCCAAAGTTTTTAAGATAATTTTAATTGTATACTGAAAGCTACTGATATAACAGCTCCTATAAGACTACGAAAAGCGTTAAAGATTAGTTTAAAACAAGCAATATTCTTGTTTTTTATAATTGGCTTTTGTGTTTTCAGTAACGCGCTAGTTTCTCTAATCTTACAAACACAGGGAAATATCACCAGTTGATTTATTTGTATTAGTTTTATTGATAAATGTTGGATAAGCTGTGAAGTAATAATTTTTGTTCGTTTTAAGTTTCAACTTCGCTCTTTACTTCCCTCGGAAAAAACTTGTTTTTTTTCAAATTAATCAAACAGTTCTTGGTAACGAACTGTAAGTAAGGAACGACCCGGCTCAATAGTAACCGAGAAGAATCAGTTTTTATGCTGGTTTCAAATATATAAGTGTCATCAAGGTTAGTCTTACCCAACAAAAGCTACGCGCCTGAGAAAATTTGCCTTATTTTCGAAAAAAGGGAGAAACAACCCCTAAAAGTCATAGAACTCTAATGAAAATCACACCATCAGATTCAGCGTATCAGACAACCCTACTATAGAAGTTTCAAGCTCTTATCTACAAAAATGTGGAATTTTGTATTTTTTGCCAGAAGAAAGATCACGAATGTGTTTTTATTTATTTTTTTTTTTTTTCCAGGGGTGATCATATCGATCCAGTAGTCCTAGAATATCGTGAGAGGGCCCATTCGAACGTAAATTAAAAGTTCTAGTGCCCTTTTTAAGAGACCAAAAAAACTGGAGGGCAACTTGGCCCCCTCCCACGCTCATTTTCCCGAAGTCACCCAATCAAAATTTTGAGATAGCCATTTTGTTCAGCATAGTTGAAAACCTAATTAATATGTCTTTGAGGATGACTTAATCCCCACCGTTCCCGGGGGAAGGGCTGCAAGTTATAAACTTTGCCCATTATTTACATATAGTATTGGTTATTGGGAAGTATACAGGCGTTTTCAGGAGGAATTTTTTCTAGTGGGGGTCGGGGTCGGAGTAGGAGTTACGGGGGAGGATCTTTCCATGGAGGATATTTCCTTGGGAGAAAGAACATTTCCATGAAGGGGGCGCGCCAGATTTCCCAGCATTATTTAAAAAAACGATCAGAAATTAAATAAAAAAAAAAAGTTTTTTTCAACTGAAAATAACGAGCAACATTAAAACTTAGAACAAACAGAAATTATTACGTATATGAGAGGGTTCGCCCCCTGGTCAATACCTCGCTCTTTACGATAAAGTTTTTTAGTACTTTCAAAAGAGCTATCTATTCTAATTAACCGGCCTTTGTGATTCAGCGGCTTGTGATTCGTACAAAATTCGAACTTTAGCGTAAAGAGAGAGGTATTGACTAGGGAGCGAACTCTCTAATATACGTAATAAAAACATACGAATATAGAAATTCGTTACGTAAGTTAATTCGTAAGTTACGTCACTACAACATTTCGGAAAGCCAATTAGCCAAATAAAGGAAAATTAATATGCGAATTTCGTTTTAAATATTCATGTACGGTGAGCCAAAATCAAAGCTGCATTAATTCAAAAACGTTCAGAAATTAACTAAAAAAAAACAAGTTTTTTTAACTGAAAGTAAGGAGCGACATTAAAACTTAAAATGAACAGAAATTATTCCGTATATGAAAGGGGCTGTCCCCTCCTCAACGCCTCGCTCTTTACGCTAAAGTTTGACTCTGTCTCACAACTTTATCTTTTAAAACAATAAAAAACTTTAGAGTAAAGAGCGAGGTATTGAGGAAAGGACAGCCCCTTTCATATACGGAATAATTTCTGTTCGTTTTAAGTTTTAATGTCGCTCCTTACTTTCAGTTAAAAAAACTTTTTTTTTTTAGTTAATTTAATATAAAACCAGCTGCTAACCTAAATTCCTACTTTACCTGCAGCAGTGTTATTCCCGTACATAAAACTGATCACTTTAATGTATTTGTCTGGTATACCATAAGACCTTTGCTAAAGCTCTTCTATCAACAGAATCTAGCTCTTGCTCATAATCTATAAGACTGAGGACCAAAGGTGTTTGACAACTCGGGTACTTCTCAATTATTAACCTAAGAGTGAAAGTTTGGACGACACATCCTTTACCTTTTCTAAAACCGCACTGCTCTTCAAGCTTTGTCCATAGCATCTTTCAGTCCAAAAAGTATCATATTTCTAAGTAATTTACTACCTATACAGACCAGACTAATGCCTCGATAATTACCACACTCACTCTCATCATCTTTCTTATACAATGGTTTAATTAAGAATCTTCAGTAACATATTTCTAACCTCAGAGCCGCCATATTTAAGAAACGTGTTTACCACACTATCAGCATCTGAAGCCTTATTATTTTTTAATCCTTTTAGTGCTGTCACTAATTTTTCCTAACAAAACAAATCTTACTTCACATCAGAAGTATCACAAACTTTTTCATTATCCTCTATATATTTCTCTACAACTGTATCTCGGTTTAGCCAATTCTCAAAATGTTCTGCCCATCTCTCTTTAGCCCTTTCCTTATCACTAATTTTGGCCCCTTTCCTGTCTTTAACTGGGACAAGTCCGGATTGACTACTCTCTCTTCATTTATTAACATCTCAGTACAAAATTTACTATTATGCCGTCTAGCTGCATCTTCCAGATCCTCAGCAATTTTATCCATGGCCTTCACTTCATACCTCCGTAGTTCATTTCTTAAAGCTTTCTCCACTTTCTTTACATTCCTTTTGTTTTCATTAGATCTATCACTCAGATTGTTCTTGTATAAGCTCCTTCTCCTCTCTATTAAACATAAAGCCTTTTCAGTAATATTCCTAGCTGCAGTCCTAACTTTCTTCCCTAAGACACCATCAACAACTTCACAAATTGTTTTTTCTAAAATTAATCCAACCATCTTCCATATTGTCAAATTTTAAACTCTCAAGTTTAGTACTTAACTGTTCCTGGAAAGTTTCTCTCAAATTCTCATCCTGGAGTCTACCAACATCATAACTTTCCGGGAGGCAGTTACCGTTCTGATATTTCAGCTTTAAATTAATCCTAGACACTACTGGGTCTTTACTTTTAGTTTAAAAAAACTTTGGTCTTTGCTTTTAACATCAATAACAGAACTCCTATATACCCTAGTATTTTGTTTTGATCCTGTAATTCTTCGGTTTACTATAATATAATCAATAAGGTTCGCTGTCTTACCATCACGTGAATATCATTTCAACTTATGGGTCATTTATGACCAAACACAGTATTGGTTATAACTAGATGCTTATACCTACAAAATTGCAAAAGTCTGTATCCATTACTGTTTTCTTTTCCTACACCAAATTTACTTAGGCTAGGTTACCATCTATCCCTATTTCTACGACCTGGGCGTTAAAATCTCCCAGTAAAAACACCATATTTCTTCCTGGGACCCTGTCTATTTGCTTCTGTAACTGTTAGTAAAATGCATCTGAGTCACTAGTATCTCCGTCGAACGGTTCTACAGGGGCGTATACTACTGTAACTGATACCCTGATCTCTTTAATCATAAAATCAGCAATTAGTATTCTATTATTAATACCTTGCCAGCCTAAACAAGACTTAGCAGATTCCTTATTCATCATTAGCCCTACTCCCTGTCTATGTACCTAATCCTTCCTGCCTGACTAAACAAATTCTATATCACCTAATTTCATGCTTCCTACCCCTGGGATATGAGTTTCTGAAATTCCTAATAAATCCAATTCGAATCGTCTGAATTCGTCAGTCAAAATGTCGATACGATAGTCATATTTTAATGTCGTAACATTCCAAGTTCCAATTTTCATGTTCTTTATTTTCGCCTCAGGAAAAGCAATGATCCCGGATACCATTGCAGGACGGGGATCACATATCTTCTCAAGTCTACACCGAAGTGCTTAAGCCGGCTTAGAACCGGACAGCAAGAAGTCCCT
Organism: Artemia sinica; assembly: GCA_027921565.1. Taxonomy (NCBI): domain Eukaryota; kingdom Metazoa; phylum Arthropoda; class Branchiopoda; order Anostraca; family Artemiidae; genus Artemia; species Artemia sinica. The sequence continues at coordinate 66,155,079 of CM051264.1, read as the reverse complement.
GGGACCTCCATGAATGGAGGCTTTGTGCAATCCGGGGCCCGTCTTGGTCACAACATGGTTTTCAGCACTTGGCGATGCTCTTCTATCAACAAGAGTCGAAATCCTGCACAGACAGTCTCAAGGATTGACTACTCCCTCTCAATTTGTTAACGTTTCAGCACAATATTTTACTATTATGCCGTCTAGCTGCATCTTCCAGATCCTCGGCAATTTTATCCATGGCCTCCACTTCACACCTCCTTAGTTCATATTTTAATGCTTTCTCCACTTTCTTTACATTTCTTTTGTTTTCATATGATCTATCACTCAGATAATTCTTGTATAAGTCCTTTTTCCTTTCTATTAAACATAAAGCTTTTTCACTAATATTCTTAGCTGCAGTTCTAGCTTTCTTCCCTAATACACCTTCAGCAACTTCACAAATTATTTTTCTAAAATTATTCCAACCATCTTCCATGCACCTATGTCGATACGACAGTTTTTTTTAGCGTCGTAATAATCCAAGTTCCAATTTTCATGTTCTTTAAATCATTGAAATTATTTTGGCTAGAGGAAAAGCAATGATCCTGGATACCAGTACAGGACGGGGATCAACATATCTTATAAAGTCTACACCGAAGCGCTTGAGCCGGCTTAGAACCGGAGACCAAGAAGTCCCTGGGATCTCCAGTATGAATAGAGACTTTGTGCAATCCTCCGACTTATTATACCTCCGACTTATTATTACCTCCGACTTATTATACGCCTATTACCTATTGCCTATTACCCTATAACATGCCTATTATAGCCTATTACCTCCGACATTTTATATTCATTCCTACAAATATTATGCTACTACGGGGAGACAACCCATATTAGATACATTTTTTGTCACTTAAAAATGATACTAGAACTTTTAATTTCCGTTTGAATGAACGCTATTTCGATATTCTAGCATCATTTGCTTGATATGATAACCCCTGGAGAAAAACAGAAAGTCAAAAAAAAAAAAAAAAAAAAAAAAACGAATCCTTGTTCATTCTTTAGGGAAAAAAAAAGAAATCCACGTTTTTGTGCATGGGGGCTTGAGACCTCTAAAGTACGGTTCTCTGATGCACTGAATATGAATGTGTGATAATCATTAAGATGCCTTGACTTTTGGGGGTGTTATCCTATGTTCAAAACTCAGGCAAACTTTCTCAGGTTTGTAGCTTATGGTGAGTAACACTAAACTTAATGAATCTTATATATTTGGAAACAGCCTAAACATCCAAATTCTTTTGTAGCATCTATTGACATAAAAAGTCCATTTTTAGAGGTTCAGTTACTATTGAGCCGAGTCCCTCCTTACTCACGGTTCGTTACCACGAACTGCTTGAAATGAAATTGTATCTACATTTTCATTCGGATTACGAATATTTCGTATTTAACATCCCACAAAATCTAGTAAACAGTGTATTTGCCCTATCTCTGAACTAGCATTGTGTACACTCCATCCTTAATCCACTCTGGCTGATAGCGTGTACTCTACGTAATTTTTACTATCTAAGCCAAGGCATTGATAGAAATGTTTAAACATTTTTAAAATGTTGTTTAAACATTTAAACATTTAAAACATTTAAAATGTTGTTTAAACATTTTTTAAGGTACGTTACACTGATATTGTCTCTGGAAAATTAGCAAATTTATAATAGTACCGCACCTGTCGAGAAAGGAAAACAAACCACGGTGTAATTGCCCAAACCAAAGGTTTAAGCTTTACGGCTTTGGTCCAGCTGTCAAAGCAATGATTATTCGACAAAAAAGACAAATCCCTCTTGCCATTCAATCAAGGCTCACTGGCAGGCGAACACTTAGTAAAGAGCAACCTGCATCTCACAAACTAAAAATCGAGATCAAAAGGGAAATATATTTGTAAACCTATTTATACACTTACACTAATACTAAATTCAGTTTTTTTCAAGATTGTATTTAAAATACCTCAAAAACTTTTTAGTGCAAGAAAGTCACTTACTTTCCCAAAATGGGGGAGAAGATCCCCATAACAATTCAATATTCATAGAATCGCTTCAGCTAAATCAATTTGCAAAAAAAAATCTACTATCAACACTCACTGTCAAACAAAAATCTTATTTCAAAATCTAGAGCCCTATATCGCTACTATTACCATTACAAAGCGTCGTAAAATTACGCTAAGTTCCGCCGGAAGATGAAAAAAATTTGTTATGCAAAAGCAAATAAGCAGTACTGCTATGTGAATTACGGCTGATACGAAAGCAAAATTCTCACAAATCCTCCTAAAAATTTTCTGGAGAGAAAATCTACCAGCAAAACTAGAATTTGACTTCTGTCTGAGCATGGCTTTAAATCACTCGAAGGGGACACATTGATGAACTCGAATGGTCATGGATTCGATTACGGCTTTATTTTAAACACCTAGCACAAATCGAAGCTTTTTTTAATCATCCTCTAACAGTAATGTCACTCAAAGACTGTTTCACGCAGTTTGCGCTGGGTAATTTATTTTAGCATAACCATTGAAGTTTTTACTTGAAAAAAAAAATGATTCAAAATATAGCCCATATTTGTAGTCCCTATTTTCTTGTATCAGCATGTCATTTCTTTGAAAAACATTTTAAGCCAGGGAAAAACAGCAATGTTAAACCTTCGATGCAGGTTATGATACTTAATTTAAAAAAAAAAAATTATGACATCTGACACAAATAAAAACCCTGTTATACTGGTTGTAACACTGTATATAAATTATATACAGTATAACTACGACTCAGTAATATTTGGCTACTACAGTCTTGGCGCAAATAAAAGCTCCGCCACTATCCTCGTCCATCAACAATTCAGTGTATACTGACCTGGAACACAGTATTTTGGCAGAGACCTTCTCAAAATGCCTTTGAAACCAACTCGAGACTTTGAAACCTACTTGTAATTTCTAAAAACTTCTAGTAATAACATTACACTACTATTTACCGATTTTTATATATGTTTTGGAATAAATTAATTTAAAATTAGATTCTTTAAAATTTAGTGTTACAAAGGCGAAGCCAAGTTTCGCGTTCAAGAAAAATCTGACTTGTCTACCCGTGAAAAAATCTAATGTCGCTTATGTTTATAAGTTCTCCGGAACACTTGCATCTTGGTCCGGTTTTGTATAGTCGTTGAGATAGTGAATGATTGTGCCGTATAAATGTATACACAGTGGGTTCTAAGAGCAATAAACACATAAAACATGCCTCTAATGTCTTTGAACCAAGGGGCTGCCCATTTTCTGCCACCTGGCTTGCATCTTGGAGTTTCTCCTATTCCCCGACACATGACACACTTGAGGCCACACATGTCACACTTTATACGTCATGTAGGCACAATCCCACTGGGGCACACCTCCTTTTGCTGTATGTGGCGAACTTCTGGTACCCCTGACTTGAGTCACTTGGTGTTAACTATTCTTGAAAGTAGACAATCCCTCTCGTTGAAAACTTCAGAAACCGCAGCCTCATTTAAATCTTTTATGTTTGTTTATTATTATTCTACAATGGGAGTCTTTGATGTTAAAAAGATGCCGAATCTTTGATCCTTTTCTTAGAGACCATAAAATAAACTCAAAAGAAAGAAAGAGCTGCTTTCTAACACGAGGCAAATAATTTGCTTCTTTACCAATTTCCTGGCATCAAATCCGAACGGAATCAACATATATAAGCCGTGTAAGTTCTTAAAGGCTTTACAGGCTCATGATCGTTCAAAATTTTCTTCTTGTTCCGCAATGTAAATTTTCTTTGAATCATTCAATTTTGGAAAAGAAAACAATAAGATAAATTTTTAAAGTTCATCACCCTTAAAGATAAAGCGCAAAAAGAACAAGCGGGTCTCGACAGTGAAAGCAACATTTCTTTAAATTTTAAAGAACATTACCTTTGATTTCCTTCATTTAATTAGAAATTCCTGAAATTAAACCTAGAACTAAATAATTCAATGAAAATTTTAATTAAATAAAAATGGGCCGACGCGGAGCCTTTTCTCGTGATTTTTTTTATAAAGACAAAGCATTTTCAAATGTTCTATCAATAATCTCTAGCTCTACACCATGCTTGGAGAGATCTAGCTCAAAGTTAAATTCCTCGTTATGTTCAGACAAAGGAATTTCCGTATGAAGTTGCTGCACATAACGAGTGTTGGGTATTGACATGTGTTATTTTGTTCAAAATTTTCTCAAACTACTCATTTTGCTCAAATTTGGTTTCTGTTGTTCTTTAAATGTCTTGACTGCAGCACAATTCTTATCCTTGAACTCTGCTTTAAAATTAATGCCTGATTATTTTCGTCTAACATCTTTGAAAAGTGAGTCATTTTACTGCACACTATTTGGTGAAAGAAAAGTTGACCATTCGCGATTGTGTTATTAGAGTTGATGAATTGCTAAAGTTGGTTATAGTTGAACCCATCCGTTTCACCTTTCTTCTTACTGGTCGCATCCTCTTGGCCCCCCGAGGAGAGTAATTTTGTTTGTGTTTTATAGGCTAAAGTCGTTAGCCTATAAATGTAGACATTAGAAAAGTTTTATTGATTTTCGTATTAAGCGTGGGCTAACTTCACCAGTACCCTATCACTTCGTAAGATAATATTGGTGGCAACGGCGGGCTAACCCCTTTTTAGAACGATAACACTGGTGGCTTAAAGCTTTGCACTATAGTAGTGAGTTCACAATCATGAAGGCTTGTTCCAACCTAAATTACAACTCATTTTGCTTGTCAAATTATTCCGAATTAACTTATGAAATTTCTCTTCCAAAGAACAAGATCTGCATTTTAGTCATTCTTAGATCAAATTAAGCCCTCCCTCCCGATGAAATGTCTGGATACCCCATTTAGTGTAAGCATTAAACAGACAGCCTAATTGAAGAAAATGATGGGGCTGTTATTTCATAGTACATCATATGGATAGTCTGACGATGAAATAATTGTCTTCTTACAATTTCTCCCTTTGACCAAAGTTACATATGACATATTTTCTCGCAAAAATGCAGTCAAAGGAAATGAGACTTTGACCGTTCAGACAAGGCTAAAACAAGTGCAAATCAAACTTAATAGAGCCTTCTTTGACTAATAAGAATTTAATTCATGTTCCCCAATTCACCTTGTTTTTTTAGTTATGGAGAACTTCTCACCGCAAGAAACCTCTCAATAGCATCATTTTCACCATCTAACTTTTTAGCAGAAAAGCAAACATGCACACCTTGTTTAAACCGGAGTCATGCAAGGATTCTCAATGCCAATACAAGAACGAGCAATGTCCTAAAATAATTTAAGTCACAGCAGCGGAATTCTGGTGACGTGTTAAGTAATTGAACTAAGCCCTACATCAAATCAAAATTTAGCTAAGTTCTGACTTGGTGGAAAAATGATCTAACAGCGAAAACGAGCCAAGTCACAGATCAGTATAAAAACGGGATGTGTCCTGACTTGGCAAAGTAACAGAATCTTGGCCTGTGTTGCCACAGTCACAGGTTTCCTGTGAAACTTCACAGGTTTTTTTTATGGTCACAGGTTCACAGGTTTTTGCCACTGAATGGTAGAAAGTCACAGGTTTTTGTGCTAAAGGCTCCTAATATGATCTAATATTCTGCTAGAAGTTGAATTTTGTAGAGCTCACATTTTCAAATTATTTTTAGTGATTTTGAGACGACATCTATGTATCATAAATCTAGAGTTTCATCACATTAATCACAAATGACAGCCAAGGCCATTTTGAAACAACCATTTTGAATTGAATTGAAAAAGACGATAGGTCGGAGTGAAAAGGCTTTTATATTATTGAATTTTTTCCCGGTATAAACCAATTTGCATAAATTATCTGTCTGTTATTAGTGTTATTAGATTGTAAAAAGTGTCTTTTAAGCTTCTTTTATAAGTCTTTTAAGCTACTGCTTCAGCAGCATCTAAAACCTTGCCAGACAGGTTAGTCTTTTGTGCATGATACAATACACTACATTACCCATAGTCCAAAGAAGATTGGAGAATTTCATGACCACCAGAAGTTTGCTAAAATTGAAGTGACTCAGCTGCTATCGGTGGTTTTCACGAGATGGCTCAGCTTTGAAGCACCCATCAGACAGCTATTAGAAACCTGGAATGCCTTGTTATTGTTTTACGGTGGTCACGCGTTAGGCGAGGGTACTGCAGAGAAGGCGAGCAAGGAGAAGGCACTCAAAATATACAACGCTTTAAACAATCCTGACACGAAGGCCTCTCTCTATTTTCTTGCCCACGTTCTTGGGATTACCAACTCCCTAAACACTGACTTTCAGAGCAGTGACACAAGAATCCGTAGGCAGGTGAGCAGCTTCATTACGACGTACGCAATATTACTCCAAATGTTCATAAGAAAACGCCTGATACTGGTAGCGAAATCACCTTTCTCCATAGATCTGGTTCCCGTGAACTATCTTGAACTGGATGACATGAAATTAGGCACCAATACGGAATGTTACCTGGAGGAACACGGATCAAGGATTGCTGAGGACTCACTCAAAGCCTTTAAGGTCAACTGTCTGAGGTTCTGCAAGCAGATGAGACAAAGAATAAGCTGGGAAGATCCAATTTTGTCCGATCTTAAGATTTTGGATCCCTGCGTTGCACTTGGATCTGAAGAGGTGTTCATTATTTGCATTCTCGTGCGCTTTTCTACGCTTCTGGGAAACGATGCAATGATTGAAGAACGCAAGATATAAAGCATTGACCGTCAGCTGCAAGAGCTCAGGTTGAGCCGAGCTGATCTTGGTCAAGATCTGGTCGACCAACCATCTGGTTTCTCGAAGAGTATTTTACATCTAAAGAACGGTATTGGCGAAAAAAATTTTGCTGATCTGTCGACCTTTATGTTGCACCACTGTTGTCTTCCCCATACATGCACTGCTGCAAAGCGACAGTTCTCTTTCCTGTCGCATATGAAAACGAGACTGCGTAACAAGCTGAACACCAGGACAGTTAGTGCATTGATGATGACAAAACAGTTAGTTGGTAAAGCCGCTTCCTGGACTATTCCAAGTGATCTACTGGATAAGGCAATAAAATGGAGGGAGGCAGTTTGTAATAAAGAAGATCCTTGTTGTGCTGAACCTGACAGCTCACACTCCGACACTGAATAAACTACTGACTTTGATGGGGTGAGTATTTCGTTGCTTCTATGCATTCCAGCTCCAATGCAAGGGTTCAGCTCGTAATTTTTCCTCGTATCAAAGATAATTCATCCTTTTTTTCCTTTCGAAGAGAACAATTGTCTTTTCTCATTAAATCGTAAAGATATGAGAGGGAATTGTTACTGATTGATAAAAATAAACCAATGCCTTATCTTACGGTAGATACTAGGCCAAAACGTTCGAATGAGCTTCAAGAACAGATTAAATAAAGATAATTTTGATTAGAAGTGAGGTTTGAAGATGTACTTTAAGGAGTTAAAGGATTCCAATAAGCTTTTCTTTAAAGCGCGAGAGTATTTCGAGTTGTTTTTTTTTTCATCTCGATCTTATAAGGTTGATAGAATTTTCAATATTACGAAAGAAAAACTTATTGTTTCTTCAAGAAGAATCAGATTGTAAAGAGATTATTAAAAAATTATTAGATTATTAAGATTTCAGAAAGTTTCCCGTTTATTTTCTAAAATTGGTCTTTTTCTTAATGTTGAGAATTGTGAGTTTCTAGTTTTTAATGGTTGAACTTCCTCTAATGTTCCCTTAGTTCGTCGTGGTTTTTCTATACCCTCTGTTCCTGTTTTCGATGGTCGGGTATCACACATTTTTGTGATCATTCTGTCCTTTACCTTTCTGGTCTTTCCCCTTTTAAAGAAGAAAGACGTTAAACATATACGGTCTTTTTATTTCAGATATTGTAAATTCTACTTTATCTCCCCCCCCCCTTGGCATAGTTGTGGTAAAATAATTCGTAAGTTGGAAGTTCTCGATGTAACAGCAAAGTTGGCTGTGCTGCAAGGAAGGCTTTCGGATTCATCTTTTTGTTGTTTTTTGCCTCGTCATCTTTTGGTCCGTATGTTTGGTTAATTTCATTGTAGTGTATTTTACTTCATTTTTTCTCTTTTTTTTCTTGTCTTACTCACAACTTTGTGTATGACATGGGTTATAAGTACATTATTATTATTATTATTAGGGAAATAACTGAGAAAAGCCAGGCAACTAGAACAGACCTAAAAAATGCAGCGTAAGTGGATTTAATTGTTTTGGTCCAGAATGAGCATTGCCTAAGGACATGTTTTAGTTTTTCAAAATTCTTGCTTTAGGAATAGGAATTAGAGAAAAAAATCTCTTTACATTGGAACAGATTTCCCTTCAGCCTATAAAGATTTCCTTTCAACCATCAAGGACAATTTTATACATCTGAACCTAGCATTAGGTAACTGTCGATAGTATCTGTCTCTTTTGCAGGGTTTAAGCTACAGGTGGAATTTATAATATCATGACTCGGATCAGTTGTGACTTATCAACCAATATCATTATATCAACCAATCAAATCAACCAATTATGACTCGGATCAGTTGTGACTTATCAATCAATATCATTATACAACCAATCAAATTGTTGTGTTTTTACGCCAATCTTGTCTTGACCTGAAGAACCGTAGTAGTGATAATTGTCTTTTTCTTCATTTGAAAACGTCGCATCATTTACTTGAGAATCATGCGCAAGCGGTCTAGTTTAAACCTTGCGTGCAAGACGAACGTGGCTGGCTAATTTTCAGTACCTATTACTTTGGATTAGAAGTTGCCAGAAATTGTACTCGGATCATCAAAATTTAGCGTGGTTTCTAAGAAAACAGGTGGATTGCTTTGAAAATATGATTTGTGAGAACGTGAAATTCATTCCCCTGTTGCCCTTTTGAAAACTGCAATATCATAACCTAAGTTGCATAGAGTTGTATGTGGTTGACCAAGTTTGATGTCTAGTGATTGCTTAGACCTCGGCAAAATTAAATTGCGAATACTCCTTTTCTTTTTGTATGATCTACCAACTTATTTTACTTCTGCAAGAAGTTTTGCTTTGTGTTAGTTAAATACAATTCTTTAAAGTAGATTTCTGGTCCGTCAAGTTTGGAAATGCTCAAAATTTAGGAATGCTGCATGATTTTAACTTAAATTAAACAAAAATGCAGTGAAGACTTTTTTGCTAGATAATTCAGCCCTACAATTGCTTTAAGTAGCTCAGGGCTACTTCTAAATTTTCAGAAAACGGCAAGATAGAGGAGTTGTTACACAATTTAACCACATGACCAACCAGTTGGCTGAGTGGTTAATGTGATCGACGTCTTTTGTTCTAGATCCCGGATTCTGGTGGAGGAATCTGTTAATGAAGACTGAACTTAACAAAGTTGTTTTGCAACAAACTACATCTTTTTATTTTACCTACCATTATCTTGCGAACTTCTATCTAAGCAACGTAATTTGCCATTCTATCTCCTCACATCATAAGTTGCGCTTTGGGGCGAAACTTACAAAATTTGATGGAAACTGCACGAACCAAAAAATTGATACTTCCTGCCTGGTATTGCGAATAGATTTTTAGTCTGGGAATTGGGATTTCTGTCAGGTTTGCACATGGTCTTTAAGGAAAATCCTATGTGTCTGAACTTAAGATGTAATTACACGATGCGGAAAACCGTGCAGAGGTGATCACACGTTTTTTCATGCAGATTGAACAATTATATTTTCAAGTTTTAAGACCATGTAGGTCATCGTAGGTCAAAATAGACATTTCGTTACTGCAGCCGTTTGGACCTAGTCACGCCCATAAATCCTTAATAGCTACCGAAAATCAACGACTCGCATATTTTTCGCATAACTAATGCAATTATCGAAGTGAAAATGAGTCTCGATGATTGGTCCTTTACTTTCCAACTAAAATAGGTAGAGGTATTTATATAAAATTTCGCTCTGTTGACATTCTTATGACGAAATCTTTCTGTCATCTATTGAAATTGAAAAGCACTACATGTAATTTATATGTAGCGTTAATGTCAAAGCTGGAAATACCTGCAGAACTCAGTTTTTTTTTTGACGAATTTCACAGGTTTTTTGGCATTTTTTTCACAGGTTTTGAATATTCGTAGTGGCAACACTGATCTTGGCAGAATCTTGGTACTGCGGTGCGCATTCTTGTTAAATCATGATTCATGAAGTAGTTAAAAAACGAGCTATGTCCAAACGGCAGACTCCAACTGAAGTCCTAACTCAGTGGAAAATGAGCCAAATCGTGACTCGGTATTGAATTGAGCCAAGTCTCAAATTTCTTATTCTAAAGGTTTATTTTATAAAACACAAAACTTCTTCATTTATATGAACGCACAACTTGGGCTAAATATAAGGAATGAGGAACCTCAGGTTTGTACCAAGCTCCAATCCTATTTTTTTTAATATAATTAAATACAAAGAAAGCAAGTTCTTGCAACTGAAAGTAAGGAGCAATATTGAAACCTAAGACTAACAGAAATTATTCAGTATATGAGAGAGGCTGTCACCATCTCAACGCCCCTCTCTTCACGCTAAGATTTTGAAGGACTTTTAAAAAAGTTTCTTATTCTAATTAAACAGTCCTTATGTTTCAGGAGTTGTTCTTTAAAAATTAGAACAAAATGTCTAACGTCAGCGTAAAGAACGGGGTATTGGGTTAGAAGCAGCCCCCTTTAAATACAGAATAGTTTTTGTTCGTTTTAATCTTGCTCCTTACTTTTTGTTGAAAGATTTTTTTTAATTTCTGATCATTTTCCAAATAATGCCGAAACCCCCCCCCTCCCCTCTCACGGAAATTCCTTCCTCCCCAACAAAAAATTCTTCCATGGAAAGCTCTACCACTTAAAATGCTCCCCCAGGAAATTACAGATGGACAATTCCATCCTTGCTGCGAATTCTCCCCAGAGTTTCTTGCGGACGATTCCATTTGAAAGATTCTCCTTAGCATACTGTTATTTGAAAAATCAATCGTTTTTTTATTTAATTTCTGATTGTTTAGTATTCATATCGGAAATCCCCCTATTTGGAAAATCTTTGCCATCCCACATCTCCTCCAATGGAAAGTTTCTTTCGCGGAAAACTTCCCCAGGGAAAAATTCTCCTGGGGATAATTTCCCATGGAGAACTTCTCCCATGAAAAATCCCACTCCATGAAAAATTACCCAGAGAATTTCAACCCTACTGAAAAATTACACCTGACAATTCCCCCAGAAAATCCCCACATGCAAGGGCGCCCGCAAAAAATTTTCCAGGGGGGGGGGGGCAGATCCCAGAATAGCAGAAAATTTGGAAAGTACTTTTTTCCCACGAGGGGGTATTCTCCGCGTGGGGGAGGGGTATTTTTCGGGGTGGGTATTTTCCACGAGGGGGGTATTTTTCAAGGGGGTAATCACTGGGGGAAGGGGGGTAAATGGCGGCCACCACACCAGACTGATCATGATACCTTTAGACTGATCGTATTTCCAACAGTGAGTGATACAAAAATGTGATTCTATACCGCTATAGAAAAACCAAGAGTTTTACTATAAAAAAAATGGTTACTATTTTACTAATATTTTTACTAATTACTATTAATTTTACTATTCAATTAAAGCCATTTATTTGTAATTTATTTAGAATTATTTGTTGATTAATTATTAATTATTTATTGATTTATTAAAAGATCAATATTTTTAATTCACAAATTCTGGTATCTTGACTAAATTCCCGTTCAAGTTTCATTATTATGAAAAGAAAAGCAAGCAAAATTCCTAATAGGATAAGACCTTATAGGATACAACCAATGGAATAGACACAGGATAACCATTACTGACTTAAGTAAAATTAGAATCTTACCCCAATAACTAGGATTATATTTTAAAAATTGAGGAAAAGAATAAAAAGAACTAGACTTACGTTTTTAGCTTAACAAAATATGAGCAAAAACCAAGAACAAACTGACTCCTGGTAGGGCATGACGCTGTATATATATATATATATATATATATATATATATATATATATATATATATATATATATATATATATATATATATATATATATATATATATATATATATATATATATTATATATATATATATATATATATATATATATATATATATATATATATATATATATATATATATATATATATATATATATATATATATATATATATATATATATATATATAACTTTATTTGTTTATTAATTCCAAAATGCGGTAAGCTTTATCAAGCTTTTCCGCACTATTGCTAGGGCATAAGAATGCCCTTGAGAGTATTGAATTAAATTCTGAATGGATTCTAAACAACTTTCATAGCAGTTCTTAAAAACAAAACAAAAATAAGAAATTCTTTTTCTTTGATTAGTTGTTATACTTCTATTTTCTTCCTACTCTGGTCTAAAGTCCAGGGGTGGGCATGCCCCCTGCCCCCCCCCCCTGCGGATGCCCATGTCCACATGTCAAATTAAGTTACCAAAGAGAAAGCACGACAAATAAAACAAATTTCATGTAAGAACTCTGAAAATTCCCCCCATGTAAACTTTTCCTTTGAAACCTCACCCCCAGCAATTTTTCTCCCAACGGAAAATCCTTCCCGTAGAGAATCCCCCCCCCCCCGCAGAAAATTCCCCTCCCGTAAAATGTCCGTATACTTCCCAGTAATAAATACAATATGTGATCAATAGGCAAATTTAATGAGTTGTCATCCTTGCCCCGGGGGCTGTGGGGTATCATGTTATCCCCAAAGTCATAGTTATTGAACATTTCAACTATGCTGAATAAAATGGCCATCTCAAAATTTTGATTGGCCGACTTTGGAGAAAAAGGGCGGGGAAGGGGATCTAATTGTGCTCTAATCTTTTGTTTACTTAAAAAGGGCACTAGAACTTTTAATTTACTTTCAAAAAGCCCTCTCCCGATCTTTTGGGGCAAAGTATACAAAATTCCACATTTTTGCCGATGGGAGCTTGAATTCTCCTTAGTATGGTTCTCGGATATTCTGAATTTAACGGCGTGATTTCCATTAAGATTCCTTTAATTTTTTGGGGGTATTTTCCCCCTTTTTCGAAAATGAGGCAAACTTTCATTGGTTCGTAACTTTTGATGGGTAATATTAAAATTAGCTAATTCGAAATATTTGGAATAAGCATAAAAAAACAACTCTTTTGATGTTTCTATTTTTATCAAAATTTTTTTTGTTAGAATATCAGTTAATATTGGGCCAAGTTGCTCCTCACGTACAATTCGTTACTACAAACTGTTTGATTTTACATGTTTTCCATATGCTACATATTTTTATTTTCGGTCCTTCCTGAATGTTTGCCTATTCCCTTTAGTGTCTAATCCTGTCCATCTATAAAGAAATTAAATAAAAATAAACAAGTTTTTTCAACTGAAAGTGAGGAGCAACGTTAAAACTTAAAACGAACACAAGTTATTACGTATATGAGGGGGGTTACCCCCTCTTCAACACCTCACTCTTCACGCTAAAGTTTTTTGGCACTTTAAAAAAGGTTACTTGTTTTTCCAATTAAGCAATCCTTGGGTTTCAGGAGTCGTTTTTAAAGAATTGGGTGAAATTTAAACTTTAGCACAGAGATTGAGGTGTTGAGGAGGGGACAACCCCCCTCATGTACGTAATAATTTCTGTTCGTTTTAAGTTTTAATGTTGCTCCTTACTTTCAGTTGGAAAAACTTTTTTTTATTTAATTTCTAATCGTTTTTTAAATAACACCCAGATATATGGCCTCACCTCCACGGAAAAATTCCCCTCCCCACGGAAATATCCTTTGAAAAATCCAATCCTGGCGAAAATTTACCCCGGACAATTACCCTTAACATCTCCACGCGTAAAATAGAATCGATAAAGAGAAAGCAAGACGTGTAAAGAAATTTCGTATAGGAATTCTGGCATATTCCCCAGTATAAAATTTCCCCTGAAAAGTTCACCTCCTGGAAGCTTCCCTCTCCATGGAAAATTCTCCCCCCAGAAGAAAATTCGTCCTCCTCTCTCCACCCAAAAAATGTATGCATACTTCCCAATAACAAATGCTATACGTAAACAAAGGGCAAATTTTTAACTTAAAGACCTTTCCCCATGGATTGTGGGGGATCATGTTATCTCCAAAGACATAGTTATTGGATCTTTCAACTATGCTGAAAAAAAATAGTTACCTCAAAATTTTTATCGGACGATTTCAGGAAGAAAGTGACGTGGGAGGGGGCCTAGTTGCACCCCTGGAAAAAAAATATAATAAAAATAAAAACGCATCCGTGATCTTTCTTTTGCAAAAATTACAAAATTCCACATTTTTAGAGATATGAGCTTGAAACCCCTACGGTAGGGTTCTTTGATACACTGAACCTGATGATGTGATTTTCATTAAAATTCAATCAATTCTAGGGTGTCTTTCCCTCTTTTTTCGAAAATCAGACAAATTTTCTCAGGCTCGTAACTTTCGATGGGAAAGACTAAACTTAATGAATCTTATATATCTGGAATCAGCAAAATACGCCAATTCTTTTAATATATCTATTGGTATCAAAATTCCATATTTTAGAATTTCCGTTACTATTGAGCGGGTCGCTCCTTACTTACAGTTCGTTACCACGAACTGTTTGATAGATACCTGAATGAAGAAGCGCTGTTTCAAAGCTATCTACCTATGCGTGATTAAGAGACCTTGACATTTGGGTTTTTGGAAACGATACGTACTTTTAACAGGCCTAAATAAATTTTCAAGCTTTTTTTTGTTCTTTTTTTGGTGTTGTTTAGACAATTTTTACGTAATTTATAATTTAGTTTTATTTTTATATAATTATAATTATAATATATAATTATAATATATAATTATAATTATAATTATAATTATAATTAGGTAGGCCTAATTATACGGTCCTCTTCTCATGCATGAATGAAAATCCGATATTTATCGAAGTACTCAAGTTCTTAGTTTAAAACCATCAAATGACAAAACTAGTTCCTTTCATAAAAATGGAAATCACTTTACAGATATTTTCCAGGCTTAGTCAAAAACCCATTTACAATATTTGGAAACCCTTTATCAGCCTTTTCCCAATCTTTCTCTAGTCTAGCTAAGACTCCTCCATTGTAATTTTTAATATCTCTTCTAGATTCTAAGCTTTCTTTACTAATCCCTTTTCATGCATGAGTAAAACTGACATAAGTATCTAAGCGAAATTACAAAATCTTCCGCTAGATAAAATTCTCTTGAAAAGTGGAAAGAAATGTAAATTTAAAATATTTTGGACGTTCTCAAGATATGAATGAATGCTCTTTACTTTGCCAAAAATCTGTTAGAACTACTTTGTTTGAAGCTGGAGATCCTATTTTGCCTGAAATGTTTTTTGAAGCTGGATTTCTAAACTGTGAAAACATGGATATACGTGATTAAAAGTTCTTTTATCATTATTTTCTCTTTTGATGGACATAACTAAAAAATCCTTGAGGACAATTGTGGACGCAGTAGATCCTGAAATTGGATGTATAAAAGATTAATCGACATAATTAAAGATTAGCTGGTTTTAGCTAGGCTAAAAGCTTGAAGTATGTATACAGAAGTTTTTTTTAAGTGTTTTTTTTTTCAAAAACTGTCTGAAGGCCTGTCAGATCAGCAGCTTTTAAACGGGTTTACACATTTATATTATCCAGGACATTGTGGCTTCATCAAACGAGGTGTCTCCACCGCAGATGAAAAGCAAAAAAAGAGAAACTAACACAGCAAGATACCAAAAAAAAAGAAATAAAAGTATTAAGAGAAGATAAAAACCAGACACAGTTTTAAGTAAGAAGACGAAAAAGAAGAAACCCAAAAAATGAAGAACAAAAAAGGAAGAAGAATTGACTGAGAGCCTTACTGGGCCTTCTTTTGGAAGAATTTGTTTTAGAATATGGTTGAACTTCTACAGTTCGAAATTTTCGTTAGGTGTCTTGCTTTTGGCGTAAGCTTGTGGAAAAAATTTTATATATTTTCGAGCATGAAGTGAAACCTCTAAAATATATTTTTTTGAGCATTTAAAGACGTTTGGTAAAAAAACAACCTACTTTTGCTTTAGAGTAGATGAAGAGAACAAACTTCACGAGGCCTATTGGATACGTAGCTGTTAGCCAGTTGTCTTGCTTACTTCCCTATAGGCACTTAGTATTTGTGGCTTGGAGGACTAGGTATTTTCTGGGAATAAAACATATTAAAAATTGAACCAAAGAGGCATATTGTAATGAACAGATGTGTAAATAAAATGTGTAAGAGATTGTAAAGAAGAGATGTCAATTTGTACACCCTGACCTTAATTGTGATGGATGAGGCAAAGTCTACTTGTCATAACGACCTGAAACGACTTCCGGCGCAAGTTCCGTCCCGAGACTTCCTTGTCCTTGCGGCAGGTTGGAATGTCAGAGTTGGACCAAAGGATGACTCAACCCAATTTTTAGCTGGCCCTTTCGGCCTATGAACCCGTTGTGACAACGGTGAACAGTTCATTGGTCACCCTTTAGATAAGAATTTGATCATCTGCCATGCGATGTTGCAGCATAAAAAAGTCATTTGATCACGTGGTACTCCAATGACGGAGTTACCAAAGCCCAGATAGACTATGTACTTGTCAAGTCTAGACATGACAGGTCAAGTCTATCTTCACAAGTGTTTTGCTGGATTCCCACTCATATCTCGGTGCTAACATAAGCTCCCAGTCCTGATCACAACCTGATAATCCCTAGAATTTAGTACGGTTATCCAATAAGCGTAGAAGCAGTATACCACCCAGAATAGACGTCACAAGTTTGAATAATCCTGGAGCCAAGGCTACGTTCCACCTGTCATTGTCAAACAGGTTCAGCACACTGATCACCATGACTGATGAAGAAAAAGTTGAGGAACTTCCCTATAGTTCTGTAGAGTGAAAGTGGAAGAGGTTTGCTTCAGTAATGCAGGAGTTAGTGGAAGAAGTCCTTGGTACGTCAAAACCAAATAGAAAATTCTGGATCAGCGAAGAAACCATTGAGTTAGCCGACAAACGTTGAGTGTCTTGCTCTAAAGCAGAGGTAAGAAGTGAAAAAATCTTCCAGAATTAGATAGACAAAACTACAGGACGGAAATGGCAGATTCCAAGGAAGCCACATCTAAGGCACACAATACCCGAAAACTCTATCAATTACTGAGACAGGCCACTGGGAGGAAGCAACAAGCGTCTGACCTCATTTGCCTGAAGAACGGGCAGAATACAACGGGCCTGTCTGCGAGAGCATCAAGATGGAGGGAACATTGTCAAGAAATCTTAAATTTGTCATGTCGTCCGCAGATAATCCCAAGTCCTCCTATGAACCCAGTTTTTTCAGATCTTACATTCAGATCAACAACTTGAGTGTGTTCTGAATAATTAACAATTACCGCCCCTAGTTGGTAGTATTAATACCAATGCCCTAATAGCACGGCAATGATGTTTCTGATAATATCTGCCGTTGCAAACCTGTTATTGTGCCAAAGTCAATTATGTCAATTATTGTGCCAAAGTCAAAATACTATTGTCAGTATTTTTTATCTACATTTAATTTTTGAAGTGTCAACATAGTTCTCTATTAAATTAACGCTTGTGCAGTGACACTAATAGGGGTATGCAGTGCAGTGCTGTACTTTTATTTTTCTAATAGTTCTATTATTACTAGCTCTTGAATTTCAAAATTAACTTGAGAGTATTATGGACCATAGTACAAGTCTGTGGAATTATTAGCCATGATTTAACGGATGCAAAACTTTACATAGCCTGGTGTTATTTCAACTGCGGTGAATGTTTTTACATTAAATACTTCAAAAATTGGTTTTAGATGTTTAATAGTTTTTTTTGCATTTGGTTCGCTTAGTTTTATAACTATTTTCCTTTTTTTTCTTTTGTTTTTAAGTAAAATATTTAAACTTTATTTAGCACATTTTTTTTTTTTTTTAGCACATTTTACGATTATGATTTTAAAAGTTAACAATTTAAAACTAAAACCTACAATTGAAAATTACGAGCCTAAAGAAATAAAATAATTAAAATTCTTAATATGTTTTTTCTGTTTTTTAAAATCAAGTCTTCATTAATGTATATACATGTTAAACCTTGTTGAAATCGTAATTATTAATGGCTTTAAGGTCTGTAAAAAATTATTTTTTTTTAATATTATTTTTGTATATTATATATGTTATTTAACTTTTTTGTACGGTTATTGTTACTTTGGGAGCATGCCCGTTATGCAGTTTTATTGAGTATGCTTTTTACTCATGTTTTTACTTATCAGTACACGATTTCAAATCTAACTCATTACATCATATATGTCTTGTTGTTACTATATATTGTTTTGTTAGTAGCAATACTTTTTTTGGGTAGTAGCAACACAAAAAGCTCGGAAGCACCACTTTTGGTTTGCTACCGATTGATTTTTTTTTTAATAAATTAATATTAAGTGCAACTAAATGGCCTAAATCAGGACTCTCATATCCGCTAATTCACTTAAAGTTTTCATTTTTCAGCATAGAGACACTCAAGAAACTTTGGCTGTACTAGATCGTCTAGATTTAGATACAGACAAGCCAAATGATGAAGAACTAGCTCGGAAATTTGGATTTGAAGAAAGTTACTACAATGGCAGTTTAAACTGGTGGCAAAAGACGAAGCCAAAGCTATGGTCGCTTTTTGACGAGCCTTATTCTTCATCTGGGGCTAAGGTTGGTATAATCATGTGTTTTTTAGAGCTATTTGTATATTTAAGTTAAGAAAGTGCTTAGGCTCATCTGCGTTTACATCCAGCTAAGTTCATGTTTCACAAACTTGTGTTATTTCAACCAAAACAGGCATTCCTATTTTGCTGAGTTTGCTGTTTAAGATTCTTAGGTAGTGATATAAAGGCTGAACTGAAGCGTCAAGATTAGACCTCTTATTTAGCATAACTGTGAATATGATATTAAAGCAAAGAAAAATAAAAGTAATTTTTCTTTTTAAAAGAAAGTTAAGATTGTCGTCCAAACCTAAATTGGACAAAATATAAATAAGGAGGCTAAAATTCCTCGTTCCTCCTCCGCAGATCTTTTAAGCTGGAATTTAATTTCTTTACCTCAATACCACAACAATGAATGCTCGAGCATAAGAGGAAAACGAGAAAGGAGGAGGAAAAAACATCCTTTGCCTCATATGCTGATGATATTCTCAACCTAACCCGGAAACACTGAACATGTCATAGGAATGTTTTCCATCTTATCCAACACATACCGTAATCTCGCTCGAGAATTAAATTCAGAAAGATTATAAGATATTATTTTTTGTTGCTTGTTATTTTATTTTTTATTGCTGGGATTTTTATAATCTCGTCACGGGCTATTACCCTTATTACCACTTCCGTTATTAAGACCGTTGACCGTATGTCATACCAAAGTCTCACTGTTGGCCAGGGTTGCCACCCCTAATGATTTATCACTTTTTTAGTGATTTGTTATATTGCCCAATCAAAAAAATCCCTAAATAAGCACATAGAGCACTAGATAATTTAAGAAAATTACTAAATCCACCAAAAAATCACTAAAATTTGGTGATTTTTTCCTTGCCGGAAGGCAACCTTGCAGTTGGCACCCTTATTCACCATACTCACACTTTAACTGAGCAATCAATATTCAGAAACAGATTCTCCCCAAAAAACAGAAAGTGTCTCTTCAAGACCGTAAAATAGGTCAAACTCAATAAAAAGTTACAAAAAGGAATCATTTTACTGTCATTTATTGCACTAGACTTCTAATCGTTCTGATAGTTTCCTCAAGGGAAATTCAAGCTTCAGTGCATTTCTATTTAATACCAAAAGCAAACATGCAATTTTCCATGGGACTATTGATTGTTCTTTGTATCGGCACGTGTGTTACTTATACTCTTTAGTAGCAAAATTTAATTGAGCCTTTGTTATACGATCCAGCTAGTTACATAGGTGCTTGACAACACTGGACACAGAAGCTGAATTGCATTGACTGAAAGATACCATGAACAATACATCGCTAGGTACTAAGGTGATACATACCGACTCCAGATCAAACAGTTCGTGGTAATGAACTGTAAGTAAGGAGCGACTCGGCTCAATAGTAACCGAAACTCTAAAAATGGAATTTTCATATCAATAGATACATCCAAAGAATTAACTTATTATGCTGATTCGAAATATACAAGATTCATTAAGTTTAGTGTTACCCATCAACAGTTACGAGCCTGAGAAAATTTGCCTGGTTTTGGAAATAGGAGGGAAACATCCCCTAAAATTAAAGGAATCTTAATGAAAATCACACCATCAGATTAAGCGTACCGGAGAACTCTTCTGTAGAAGTTTCAAGGTCCCGTCTACAAAAATGCGAATTTTGCTATTTATGCCAGAAGACAGATCAAGGATGCGTGTTTATTTGTTGTTGTTTTTTCCCCCAGGGGTGATTGTATCGAAATAATGGTCCTAGAGGATCAGGAGAGGGTGTATTCGAACCGAAATTAAAAGTTCTATTGCCCTTTTTAAGTGACCAAAAATATTGGAGTGCAACTGGGCCCCCTCCCACGCCCATTTTTTCCCCAAGATTATCTAATCAAAATTTTAAGATAGCCATTTTGTTAAATATAGTTGAAAGATCAAATAATTATGTTCTTAGGTGTAAAATGACCCCCCACAGTCCGTGGGGAGAGGTCCGTAAGTTATGAAATTCGCCCATTGTTTACGTATGGTGTTTGTTTTTGGGAAGTATAACGACTGTAAAAAGGACAATCAGGCAGTTATGTAAATATGTAAATGAAACGTTGACATCAA
This sequence comes from Artemia sinica, assembly GCA_027921565.1. Lineage (NCBI taxonomy): Eukaryota > Metazoa > Arthropoda > Branchiopoda > Anostraca > Artemiidae > Artemia > Artemia sinica. The sequence continues at coordinate 66,134,264 of CM051264.1, read as the reverse complement.
TGAGTGAAACTTGATATTTATGTTATTTTTCTTGTGGAGTGTAATTAAGAATACTGTTCTGTATGGCCTGTTTTTTGGCTTATAATAAATTATTATTATTATTATTATTATTATTATACAGACATTTTTTGGGGGATGGGGGGATGCGAATTTCTTAGGGTGGATTTCTATAGGGAGAATCCTTCTTGGAAAGGTAAATATCTGGGGGGGGGGGGTGAATATTCCAGGGGAAATGTTACACTAGGGGGGTTTGACAGAATTACTATACGAAATTCTTTTTAATTGTCTTGCATTCTCTTTGTCAGCTTTTTCATGTGAAGATGTTCCGGGGGAATTATCTAAGGGCTTTTTCCGCGTGTTTTGATTCATGGGAATAATTTCCACGGAAGGGGGCCTTTCTGGGGGGATCGAGAAACTGATTAGAGATTAAAGCCTTATTCAAATGAAAGAATGCTAAGGAGAATTTTTCATTCTAAATCATCCCCAAGCAATTTTACAGGGGGTGGTAATCTCAGTGAGGATGGAACTGTCTGGAGGGGATTTGACGGGGGGGGGTGCACTTTACGTTGTATAAAATTTCAACCAAGGAGTTTTCCGTGACGGAGAGGGGTATCTTTCATAGAGGGTGAGCCAGATTTACCGGCATTATCTAAAAAACGAACAGAAATTATTCTATATATGTAGGGTTGCCCCCTGCTCAATGCATTGCTCTTTACGCTAAAGTTTGACTGTTGGTCCTAATTTTTTAAGAGCTTCTACTGAAACACGGGGGCCGTTTAATTATAATGGGAAGCTTTTTAAAAGTGCAAAGAGCTTTAGCGTAAAGAGTAAGGTGTTGAGGAGGGGGCAACCATTCATATACTGAATAAATCTGCCAAAATTAATATGTAAATTTTGTTTTAATTTTTTTATGTACGGTGAACCAAATTTTAACCTGTATTATTTGAAAAACGTACAGAAACAAAATTTAAAAAATCAAGTTTTTCTTGATTTTAAAAAAACAAGTTTAACCGACCCTGAAAACAAGGGTCGGTTAATTAGAACAATAAGAAGCTTTTTTAAAAGTGCTAAAAAAAAACTTAGCGTGAGGAGCGAGGTACTAAGGAAGGGGGAACCCTCCTCGCATACGTAATAATTTCTGTTTGTTTTAAATTTTAATGTTGTTTCTTACTTTCAGCTGAAAAAACTTTTTTTTTAAACATAGTAAAGTCATTTGTTTTTTTTTTCGGGCCATTTTGCATCGAAGGAGGGATCCTAGAAAATTTCGAAAGACTCATACGCTGTTAGCTTGAAATTTCTAGCACCCGTTATGAGCGAAAAAGTGAAGAGGGAAACCAGCCCCCCCTCTTATGAAACTTCAAGTCTCTTGGCAAAGGGACCCTATTATATCAAACCAGTGTTATTTTTGTACTGTTGAGTTCCAAAAAGTTTTTTTTTTTTTTTGATCAGATTGAAACTTATATCACTAAGTCACTGATCATGAAAATAAAAAAAAAAAAAAAAAAAAAAACGGAAAAGCAAATTAGATTCTCCCGAAAAAGGGGCCAAAAACATGGATGCCTTAAGTACAAGGCCCAACGATATTCCAAGGGTTTTTTTACTGATCGGAAAAAACCTCAAGATTTGCAAGGATTATTTTATTGACTAAAGGGGTCAAACATTTTTTTTTTTTTGTGCAGACTGTGTTAAGGGGCCTGTCTATAAGTTAAAAGCCTTGTTTTTCCTATTAAGTTTGAGGCTGCATTAAAAACTTAATCAGCTGAAGATTTATATTGTTAAAATCTTGGGCCAAGAGAACCCGAATACACAAGAAAAATATGTCGGTTTCCCCGAAGAAGGGTTTAAAAGAGGGTCAAAAGCTTCCGTTTTTCCTCCCAACGGCTTGGAACTTTCACTTGAATGCTCCAGGGACAAGGGAACCCTCTTTCAGTAGAACAAATTTAGGCCCCTCCTTCTAATCTGCACGAGAAAAAGCTTTTTGAATGGCTGGAAAGGGCCAAATAATTGCAAACAAACTCTTTTCTTCTGAATAAATTGAAACTTAAAACTGCAATCCCCTCGGCAAATTGACTCTAAGTCTGTCTTCACCCTCTAAGGTTGTCGCCAACTTTGAACTCGTAAGTCTAAAGTTTTTTTTTCTATTTCTTTGTCCCCAATGCTTTTAGAACAACTGCTCAAACAAGGAGAATTGAAATGGGATGAAAAATATTTTTAATAACGCCTCAAGAATAGAAGAGCATCTTGAAGCATTTCCTTTAAAGAATAATATTTTTTTTTTGAAATGTTTTAAAATGCAACCTGTACAAAATTACTTGCACGCCCATTACCCACATGTGCTGTACTCATAAATGCTTTCACCTTCAGCGTAAAAGTTGAGGTGCAGGAGGAGAGGACTTGGGAATGATTTCTGTTCGTTTTTCTTTACTTTCATTTGAATGAACTTTTTTCTGTTATACTTCTGCTCGGTGCATAGTAAATGTGAGGAGAGCTTCACCCCAGCGGCTCCTAGCTTTTCCACTTAAGTTTTACTTTTCCATAAAAAAAGACATCAAAAATGAGAATTCACCCTTAAAAGATGACCTAATAATAATTTCTTAAGAGGAGTATGAAATGCCAAAGTTATTTTACAGGAATTAATTTTTGTATTTGAAGGGTCTGGTGGGGGATATATTGTTCTTGCGAAATGCCTCTCCCACCAGTCTTACACCTTGGTACCAGTAAGTGTGTGAAATTAAATTTATAAAAAAAAGACAAATGGTACATTCCAGCAAACGATATAAAAAATAATAACCAATAAATGAATATGTATTCAATATAAATAAATTAACATAAAACTAGCCTATAATATCCCACAATTTGAATGTGCTTTATGCTTATCCTGGGTCTCCACTGTCACTAAATTAAATTAAAAAAACCGTTTTTTTAACTGAAAGTAAGGAGCGACATCAAAACTTAAAACGAACAGAAATTATTCGGTATATGAAAGGGGCTGTCCCCTCCTCAATTCCTCGCTCTTTACGCTAAAGTGTTTTATTGTTTTAAAAAAAAAGTTGTGTTTCAGATTCAAACTTTAGCGTAAAGAGCGAGGTATTGAGGAGGGGACAGCCCCTTTCATATGCGGAATAATTTCTGTTCGTTTTAAGCTTTAATATCGCTCCTTACTTTCAGTTAAAAAACTTGTTTTTTATTTAATTTCTGAACATTTTTGAATTAATGCAGCTTTTATTTTGGCTCACCGTACATGAATAATAAAAACGAAATTTGCATATAAATTTAGTTTTTTGGCTAAATGGCTTTCTCGAAATTTTGTTCTGACGTAACTTACGATTTAACTTACGTAACGAACTTCTATATTCGTATGTTTTATTACGTATATTAGGGAGTTTGTCCCCTAGTCGATACCTTGCTCTTTACGCTAAAGTTCGAATTTTGTTCGAATCACAAACCCCTGAATCACAAATGCCGGTTAATTAGAATAGATGGCTCTTTTGAAAGTACTAAAAAAAAGCTTTAGCGAAAAGGGCGAGGTTTTGACTAGGGGGCGAACCCCCTCATATACATAATAATTTCTGTTTGTTTTAAGTGTTAATGTTGCTCCTTACTTTCAGTTGAAAAAACTAGTTTTATTATTTAATTTCTGATCGTTTTTTAAATAATGCTGGGAAATCCGGTGCCCCCTTAATAGAAATGTCCCTTCCCCCAAGGAAACATCCTCCATGGAAGGATCCTCCCCTTAACCCCCTCCTCCGACCCCCCCAGCAGAAAAAAAATCCCTTCTGAAACGTCTTTATACTTTCCCATTAACCAATACTATATGTAAACAATGGACAAAGTTCATAACTTCCAGCCCTTCCCTCGGGAACTGTGGGGGATTAAGTCATCCTCAAAGAAATATTAATTAGATTTTCGCTTTGCTGAACAAAATGGCTATCTCAAAATTTTGATTGGGTGACTTTGGGAAAAAAATGAGCGTGGGAGGGGGCCAAGTTGCCATCCAATTTTTGGTCACTTAAAAAGGGCACTAGAACTTTTAATTTCCGTTCAAATGAGCCCTCTTACGATATTTTAGGACTACTTGATCAATTCGATCACCCCTGGAAAAAAACAACAAATAAACAAGCATCCGTGATCTTTCTTCTGACAAAAAAATACAAAATTCCACATTTTTGCAGATAGGAGCTTGAAACTTCCGCAGTAGGGTTTTCTGATACGCTGAATCCGATGGTGTGATTTTCATTAAAGTTCTATGACTTTTTGGGGGGTGTTTCTCCCTTTTTTCAAAAATAAGGCAACATTTCTCAGGCGCTTAACTTTTCATGGGTGAAACTAAACTTAATGAAACTTATATATTTAAAATCAGCATGAAAATTTGATTCTATTGATCTATCTATAGATACCAAAATCCCGGTTTTTAGACTGTTGGTTACTATTGAGCCGGGTCGCTCCTTACTTACAGTTCGTTACCACGAACTGTTTGATAGCATAATGAAGATGTAATGTGTACTTATAGGACAGATTCTACCCTTAAAATTCCATATCACCTGCTTATTCCAATTATATCATTACCTACACTGATTGAGGACACTAGAGATTGAATACCCTCTCTACACTGATAAACTTATAAAATAATAGTTAGAATTGGCTTTAAACTTTCACTTTGAGGGGTTTGATTGTTCCCTCCCCAAAACAGACCCACTGGTCTTCCACCAACCTCAAATAGCTGGTGTACAGTAATGCAATGCTGCGTAACCGTTACTAATATTGTAAATATGCTCTATATCATAGCCCTTCATTGTATATCGATGTAAGTACGCGTGGGACGGACTCAGAGCATGACCGCGGACGCGGACGCGGTAGTATGACCTGAGAAACCAGGAGGAAATTTATATAGTCTTTCAATAATTCTATGTCGACGGTCTATCTCCAAATTTTTGCTCCCTGGCATTTTGGTCCTGTTTGGTAAATATGCCTTGTTTGGTAAATATGCCTTCCCAAGGCCAGAACATAATTTGCACTTTATTGAAAAAAATACAAAAAAAATGTGCATTGTCAGTTTAATATACATATACTGATATCTAGTAATCAGAATATTAATATTATCTGATTTATTAAAGTTATAAACGTAATAACATTGATATTTTTTTCAGTAAAGTGCAAATTATGTTCTGGCCTTGGGAAGGCATAGTGGTTTTGAGCAAAACTTATTTTAATTTCTGCTCGTTTTGAGTTTGACTCGGCTATTTATTGTAATTTCTGTTCGTTTTGGGTTTCATTTATTTATCGATTCTGATTTGCGGTAGTTTCACGCTTCGTAGGCAATTTGATTTTATTTTTTCTAATTTTTTGTTTAATGGAGTTATTTACTTTTCTTTGAAAATCTTATTTTGTCGAAAAAGTTTTTTTTAATTAATTTCTGTTCGTTTTATATTGACACAGTCTTTTCAGGGAAGAACAAAATAATACTTTAAATCTTTTTGTTTTTTTTAAGACTTTATAGTTTGGTCTGCTATTTGTATGCTGGAGAAAATTTTTTAGCAATTTTTAACAACATACACCCTTTTAAAAATATGAACACAAATAGTAGTGTTTAATTTCGTTTCATACCTCCTCTAGTTGACCTGAAATGGAAAACTTGATACCATTCGCAAAAAAATTTGCTTACTTTCTTTGATAGCTTGGATACACTTTCCTACGACAACTCCTTCGATACAAAGTGCCCTGGTCTAAACAACAACAACAGCAACAAAAAATTATACATTATACCCACATCGATCTTTACTATAAAAATGTCAAGCCTTCCAACCACTTTCGAATATTAAAAAGGGCACTGCGCCTTTCGATTTCCAATCGAATGAACCCTTTTTGAGTTTCTACGACAACGCTTTCTATAAACACCTTATATTCCCCCACGGCATAAATTACAACCCTTACCCTAAGGGCTGTGAGGGTGGTTGTCATCCTTTAAGACATAATTTCCAGAACTTTCAACTACGTTAAACAAAATGGCTATCTCAAAATTTTGATTGGAAGTGTGGAAAATGGTGGGCGTGAGAGGGGCGTTAGTCACTCTCCCATCACTTTCAACTATTAAAAAAGGCACTAGCCCTTTCAATTTCCAACCAAATGAGCCCTTTTGAAGTTTCTTGGACAACGCTTTCAATGAAAACCTTATATGCCTCAGGGTATAACTTAAAACCCTTACCCTGAGGGCTGGGGGAGGGGGGATTGTCATCCTCAAAGACCTAATTTCCAGAGCTTTCTGCTACGTTGAACACAATGGCTATCTGAAAATTTTCATTGGATGTGTTGGGGGAATGGTGCGCTTGAGAGGGTGGTTAGTTACCCTCCAATCACTTTCGACTATTAAAAAGGGCACTAGCCCTCTCAATTCCCAATTGAATGAGCATCTTTTGAAGTTCTTACTAAAACTTTATCTAAAAAAACCTTATATGCCCCCAGGGCATAACTTACAACCTTTGCCTTGGGGCTCTGTGGGGTTTGTCATCCTTAAATACATAATTTCCAGAACTTTCACCTACGTTGAACAAAATGGCTATCTCTAAAATATGATTGAATGTGTTTGATGAAATGGTGGGAGTTAGAGGGGGGTGAATTACTCTCCACTCACTTTCGACTATTAAAAAGGGAAATTTCAATTTCCAAACAAATGAGCACTTTTTGAATTTTTTACAATAACTTTCTATATAAACCTTATATGCCCCCAGGGTATAACTTACAACCCTTGCACTGAGGGCTCTGAGGGGGTTATCATCCTAAAAGACCTAATTTCCAGAACTTTCGACTACGTTGAACAAAATGGAGATCTCAAAATTTTGATTGGATGTGTTTGGGGAAATGGTGGGCGTCAGAGGGGGGTTTGTTGCCCTTCAATCCCTTTTGACTATTAAAAGGGCACTAGCCCTTTCAATTTTCAGTTGAATGAGCCCTTTTTGATGTTTTTACAACATCGCTTTCTATAAAAGCTTTACATGCTCTCAGGGCATAACTTACAACCCTTGCCCTGAGGGTTGTGGGGGGGATGGGTTGTCATCCTTAAAGACCAAATTTCCAAAACTTTCAACTACGTTGAATAAAATGGCTATATAAAAATTTTGATTGGATGTGTCCAATCAAACAACCCTTGCCCTGAGGGCTCTGGGGGAGTGGTTTCCTCAAAAACATAATTTCTATCTGGAAATCAACAACGCTGAACAAAATGGCTATCAAAAAATTTTGATTGGATGTGTCTGGGGAAAATATGGGTGTTAGAGGGGGGTCAGTTGCCCTCAAGTCACTTTCGACTATTAAAAAGGGCATTCGACCTTTGAATTTCCAATCAAATGAACTCTTTTGCAAGTTTCTACGACAAAGATTTCAATAAAAACCTTATGTGCCCCCACGGCATAATTTATAACCCTTGTCCTCAAGACTGTAGGGGTGTGTCCTGCTCAAAGGTATAATTTCCTAAACTTTAAACTGCGTGGAACAAAATGGCTATCTCAAAATTTCGATAGGATATGTTGGGGGAAATTGTGGGCGTGGAAGTGGTGTTAGCTGCCTTCCAATCACTTTCAACTATTAAAAAAAAGTACTAGCCATTTCAATTTCCAATCGAATGAGCCCTTTATGAAGTTTCTACGACAATGCGTTCTATAAAAACCTTACATGCCCCCAGGGCATAACTTACAGCCCTTGCCCTGAGGGCTGTTGGGGAGTGGCCTCCTCAAAAACATAATTTCTATCTTGAAATCAGCAATTCTGAACAGAATGGCTGTCGAAAAATTTTGATTGAATGTGTTTGGGGGAAAGGTGGGCGAGAGAGGGGGGTTAGTTGCCCTCAAATCAGTTTCGACTATTAAAAAGGGCCCTATACCTTTGAATTTACAATCAAATGAGCCCTTTTTCAAGTTTCTATGCCAAAGATTTCAATAAAAACTCATATGCCCCCAGGGCATAACTTATAACCCTTGTCTTGAAGACTGTGGAGGGAGTGTCCTGCTCAAAGGTATAATTTCCTGAACTTTAAACTGCGTGGAACAAAATGGCTATCTCAAAATTTTGATTGGATGTTTTTAGGGAAATGGTGGACGTGGAAGGGGTGTTAGTTGCCTTCCAATTACTTGCGACTATTAAAAAGGGCACTAGCCTTTTCAATTTCTACTCGAATGAGCCCTTTTTGAAGTTTTAACGACAACGCGTTCTATAAAAACCTTAAATGCCCCCAAGCCATAACTTACAATCCCTGCCCTGAGGGCTGTGAGGGGGTTGTCATCCTCACAGACCTAATTTACAGAACTTAAAACTATGTTGAGTAAAATGGCTATCTCAAAATTTTGATTGAAATGTGTTTGGGGAAAAGGTGGGCGTGACAGGGGGGGTTAGTTTCCCTCCAATCACTTTCGATTTTTGAAAAGGGCAATAGCCCTTTGAATTCCCAATCGAATGAGCCTTTTTTGAAGTTTCTACGACAACGCCTTCTTTAAAAACCTTATATGCCCCCAGGGCATAACTTACAACCCTTGCCCTGAAGGCTTTGGGGGAGTGTCCTCCTCAAAAACATAATTTCTATCTGGAAATCCACTACGCTGAACAAAAAATGGCTGTCTTAAAATTTTGATTGGATGTGTTTCGAGAAATGGTGGGCGTGGAAGGGATGTTAGTTGCCTTCCAATCACTTTCGACTATTAATAAGGGCAAAAGCCACTCCAATTTCCAATTGAATGACCCTTTTCGAAGTTGCTAAGACAACTTCTTCGATAGGAAATGCCCTGCTCTAAAGGAAAAAAATAATAAATAGCACATTGTGCCAACATCGTTCTTATATGCCCTCAGGGCATAACTTAAAACCCTCAGCCAGGAGGTGCAGTGGGGGGTTGGGGGCCAACCATTCTGTGCTTTCGCACACCCTTCCCGTTTACCTTCCCCAAATTTCTCCAGGTACCCATTTAGAGCTGGGTCGACTCTGGCTGAGCTTACAGATTCATGCTACTGACCCCCGTCCCAAACCAAATAATTGGATACACTTCAGACCTTTGGTTTTCTTTTTGAAGGTTGTTGAATTGTTGCACTCTACATGGATTTCCATTGTCCCTAATCTTCTAACCGCAGACAATTTGCTGTCTTTTCATACTGGATATTTGATTGTTAAAGCATTTCCGATTTCTAACGATGATATCTACTAAGCTTCAAACTTTTGGTTTTCTTTTTTAAAGTTTTTCAATTGTTGTAATCCCTTGTTAAAATATATACAAAAAACTTTGCGATTACCAGTGTTTTGCTCTTTACGTAACTTGATGTTTTTTCATGTTTTTTTTTTAAGATATTTGATTATTAAAGCAAGTCCAATTTATAACAACGATCTCCACTAAGCTTCAAACTTTGGTTTTAATTTTTAAGGTTTTTTAAATGTTATAATCCTTTGTTGAAATATATACAAATATTTTTGTAATTATCCGTGTTTTGCTCTTTTCACAATTTATTGGCTTTTCATACTGCAATTTGTTCAAATATATTTATTGAAGCTAGTCCAATTTCTAACAGCGATATGTACTAAGCTTCAAACTTTTGGCTTTCTTTTTTACGGTTTTTGAATAGTTGTAATCCTTTGTCAAAATAAAGAATCATCATTTGTAGTACCAGAAAGTTTTCGTTTTTTGGGCCTTTCTACTGACATTATATAACCGATTGCGTTCAAAAAGGTTTTCTGTTTTAGGGTTTTTGAATCGCTGTAATACCTTGTTAAAATAGATACACATATTTTTGCAGTTACCATTTTTTGCTCTTTACGCCATTTAATGTCTTTTCATACAGCAGTATTTTCAAAGATATTTGATTATTGAAGCTAGTCCGATTCCTAACATCGATATGCACTAAGCTTGAAACTTTTGGTTTTCTTTTTTAAGGTTTTTGAATTATTATAATCCCTTATCAAAATACAGAATTATTATTTGTAATAACTGCAAATTTTCCTTTTTTGAGCCTTCCTTCTGACATTACATAACTGATTGCGTTCAAACCTAATAATCTTAATCACGGTGGTGAGTTGATTATACCAAACAAAACAACCAACTAATTTTAAAATTTTCAGGTATTTTTCTAGTTTAAATTAAAACATTAAAATTATTAATTAGGCACCGTAAATATTTTTGCAGTTTATATAATAAGTTTAGTGATTCTGAACTGAACTTAAGAAATTTTCAACTTTTTTCAAGTATTAAAATGACATTGCTTATGCTTATAAGAAAAGAAATTCGGTAATGATGTTTCTCTAACGACGATTTCTACTATGCTTCAAACTATTGGTTTTCTTTTTTTAAGGTTTTAGAATTTCTGTAATCCCTTATTAAAATATATGCATATATTTTTGCAATTACCAGTTTTTTGTTCTTTACGTAATTGAATATCTTGTCATACTGTGATCTACTCAAACATATTTTATTATTACAGCAAGTCCGATTTATAACAATGATTCCAACTAAACTTCAAACTTTTGGTTTTCTTTTTTAATGTTTTGGAATTGTTGTATTCCCTTGTCAAAATATGTGCAAATATTTTTGCAATTACTAGTTTTTTGCTCTTTAAACAATTGAATATAAACTTCTCCGTGCATGAAAATCTTCAGTTTTTCCACATAAGTGTGACAAGTGTGACGACTTCATTGTAATACTGATGTATATAACGATAACGTCACTAAAGAAATATTTTTTCGCAAAAATTAAGGCTCTTAGCGAATTTTCTCAAACTTCTGAGCTATCTAGCTCGTTTTTTCAGGCCAGAATATCTCAGAATACGAATTTTCCCAAAAAAATATGGAGCCTTTTTCAAGAAAAAATATATACATACATAAAATAATTTTTAAATATATGAATATAATTATATCATATGTATGTATTTCTAAATAAAAAATATATTTGAAAAACATTAATTATGGAGCTGTGAATTTGATTCAATAACATCCAGAAATACTTCCCTTGGAAGTGCTTGTCTTAATCATAACAATTATTCATTCGTAGTCTTTTGATAGATTTTGGGAGTTACTCCATTAGTGACAGTGAACAGGCAAAGCATAAAATTTCTCAGCCATATTCACGCCTTGTTAATTACCTAGGCATTCCTAAGATGAAAATTTTGCCACGAGGTCTCATTAGGCTAAATTTATTGAGGAACTCGGGAATAACCTAGAAATTAAAGTATATTAAATCAGGGAAGGTTTAGCTTATTCTTCCATGCTTGACTTCAATCAGATCCTAATTTTCCAAAAACCGTTATAGTATCAATATCTAGTTTCGTTGATTCATTTTTTAAGTAAAAACAAAATGATTATTAATATTATTCTAACCAAGGTTTACGTTCAGAATTAGATTCACGTTCTGTTTTTCATAACCCTTTTCACGTTTAGGTCACTTTTATATTTGTTGTAGCGTTTTATATTTCTAACCATTCTTACTAACAAATGTTAGAATTAGTGACAATATTGACCTAAATAACTTAGAGCGTCAGTTTAAGTCATTTAATGTACAAATTTGACTTCAATTTCATTTTGTGTGGAACGTTTCCTCATATAAATGAAATTCATGTTTCAAAATTTATGTCAAACTGCTTCGAGAAGTCTATTCAATTAAACACATGAAATAAATGCACTACAATTAAGTGTGTTTGCTTTGCATTGGGCAAGTAAAACAAATCCCATTACGAACAGGGTGTATTCGTTAAATCCTAATAAGCTTTCAGTTCCATTCAAGGTATTATTATTTTTTTTTGCTTTAGCCCTCCCGCCCCTGAAAAAATAAAAGATTGACTGAACTATCTCTTAAAGTCATGGTTCAGCGGTGTAGTATTGCACATAAATCAATGTAATTTCAAATTAAATCGGTCATTGAAATCTAGCTTTCTAGGGGGTTTCTTTAGTAATCCTGCATTGCAAGTGAACTTCAGACGTGTTTAGAGGAGCAGTGCATAACCCTATACCCCTATGTCCTTAGGGCAATCATTGTTGCAGCAATAGCTGCACCTTGAAAAAAAAGAAGAAAAAAAAAGTGTAGTAAAAAAAATTCAATTTATAGGTGCCTCGGTTACGGTAACTATTACTTGCATTAGTTTTGAGAATAAATGTCAATTACAAAACCAAATTTATAAGAAATTTGAAATAGAGCCTGGAAATTTTCGAAATGGCGGCAGATCAAAATGAAAAGCGCACCATTGGAAACACCATGGTCGAAAACACTTTATAGGATAATTACAGCTCCACTTAAAGAACAAGGAGAATCAATTTTTTTTTATGGGAAGCATTGATAGGCCTATGTCTTCTTTTTTTTGTCTTCTTCCTTTTCCCCTCGAGGGTGATTGTATTGAACCAGTGATCGGAAAATGTTGGGAAAGGGCTCTTTTGAAGGTGATGTTTTTTTTTTGTCATTTTGTGCTATCAAACATCAATTTTTGCCCAAAGAGGGTCAAATGCCAAATAATACAAATCCAATAGACCCAATAGTTTTTTCATGTTATCGAATGTACATTGATAGGCCTAGTTAAATAATTTTTTGATTTACTCGGCACTGAAAATGACGCTATTTAAGGAAGCCTTGAAAATTTTTATAATTCCAACAGAGGAAAAAAAAGTTGCATATCTGCTTTCCGAACTTCAATTTTCGCTTATGCCCGATCTACATCATGGTTTCATTTATTAATACAAAACAAAAAAAACTTTTTCTGTTTTACGATCTGCCTATTCCTTTTCCACTCTTATACTACTCAGGTAGATAGATCATGATTAAATGATCATGATCGTGAGGTAGGTCATTTAGATGATTAAATGACAATAAGTTCACTTAAAAAGCTTACATCAACACTAGTTTCTTGCCAAGTAATATATACCAATACCATGTCTTTGTAGCTTCTGTCAGATTCATTATACAGATAGGAAAACTGATGTTCTGTGTTTTCATCTGTTCTAATTAATAAAAGAAAAAAAAATCGGATTGCAATCGTTATTTTGATTGGTTAGTCTCAAAGATTATGTTTGAAAGTTAAACATAGCTCAAATTTTCAAATGTTCGCAGGAGATTTAAAATTAGTGCTTTCAGCCTATTCAGAAGTAGGACTATAGTACGGCTCGCTCATTAGAAATAATAAAGTACCTTTTAATTGTTTTCCTTTTCAGATTGTTGGAATAGTGTCTGTTTTCTTCATATGCATCTCCATATTGAGCTTTTGCCTGAAAACGCATCCGGATATGCGGGTTCCAATTATCCGAAATATAACAGTACGAACATCTCGTAACTCAACAGCATGGACTTTAGACAAGACACAAACAAACGCTCATGAAGCCTTTTTCTACATTGAGTGCGTTTGCAATGTGTGGTTCACATTCGAATTCCTTGTTCGAATATTTGCGTGCCCTAACAAATGTGAATTTATTAAATCTAGTCTGAATTTCATTGACTATGTGGCAACACTGAGCTTTTATATCGATCTGGTGCTTCAAAGATTTGCTGCTCATTTAGAAAATGCAGATATTCTAGAATTTTTCTCTATAATTCGAATTATGAGACTATTTAAGCTAACTAGACATTCATCAGGACTTAAAATTTTAATTCAGACTTTTAGAGCTTCGGCTAAGGAATTAACCCTGCTAGTATTTTTCTTAGTACTTGGAATTGTGATCTTTGCCAGTTTAGTGTACTATGCAGAAAGGATTCAGGTAAGTCTGTTTACTTTCTATAAGTCCAAACTCTGTGATGAATGTTGGTTCCCTGAGATTTGTCACAAAGACGAGATTTTGTTGTTAAAATTTTACTTACCTGATCCCATCACTGTTCTCAGATTTCCATTTTTGGTCCAAACAAACTACTAAGGACAAGCTCATTGATTGAGCTTATTTTCAAGGATAAGGGCTAAGGACTTATAATAAAAACGACTTAGATTTAAAAATTTCTTACAATTGAACACTGGGTAGAAAACCTTGATGTGGTTTCTTCAAAATCCAAAGTTCATTCAGAGCAGAATATTCTTTGATTTTCTAAAAATCTGCCTGGGAAATAAAACCAAAACCACCAAATTTTCGATAAAAAGATAGTAACGGTTTCTGTCTGAAGATATAAGATTTTAGCAGATTGATTACCCAAAAAAGGCTTTTTTTGCAAATATTTTGTTCAATGTTTACATCAAACTTTTGCGTTTCGAATGCATGGAATGCAATGAAATGTTTTCATCGTCTTCTATAATTTAAAAAAAGAACATTTAGGGTGGTTATGTCGAAACAGCAAAATTAATAAGCCTAGTGAGTTAATAAACCAACATTAATTGGTATGCCTAGTAATTTAGTTTTTTTGAGCTTACTAATATTTTTGAATTGCTATCATTTCCTCAATTCCTATTTTTCTTGGCAATTAGTGTCTATCATTAAGCTAAGTTTTATTTAAAAAGAACGGAAATTCTCTAAGCATAGCCTTTGTTTATAGAAAAATAACTTTAGTAAGTTCCTGCTAGCAAGCTCCAGCAATATTTTCAGTGAAGCAAAGGAGTAGCTCTCTATATTCACTCACTGTGATTCCAAACTATAAAATGTCAATTGGTTCTGGGTCAAGAAAATGTAGGTGATATTTTAGAAAATACGAAAAATATGATTATTTATGGCAGTTTGTCTCAATTCTTTTCTTAACTCAAATTCTTAAGGTACCGAAGATATCAATGTAAAAAAAAAACAAAAAAAAAACTGCCCCTTCCCCCTTTGGAACCATCTTTATGGACTTGAATCAAACGAATACTGAACCGTATGTTTATCAATACTAGCCTAATATTATGATTTTAAATCACTGTGTATAAATATAATATACTAGGATCATTCCCTATCTCAAGCATTATACAAAGCCGGACCGAGATGCAAGTGCTCCGGGGAACATTTAAACAAGTACAAAAATAAGCGAAATTAGATTTTTTCGCGGGAAACAAGTCAGATTTCTCATGAACGCGACACTTGGCTTCACCTTTGTAATACTAAATTTTAAAGAATCCAGTTTAAAATTAATTTATTCCAAAACATATATAAAAATCAGCAAATAGCAGTACAATATTATTATTAGATCTTCTTAAAATTAATTTAAAAAACCTTTCTCACAAAATAAGTTTTAAAAAAAAGTAAAGAACTCAATTAAACCAAAAATGAACACAAATAGAATCAAATAACCTATGAAGCATACAACTACCACAAATCAGTATCAATAAATAAATGAAACCCAAAACAAACAGAAATTAAAATAAATAACAGAGTCAAACTCAAAACGAGCAGAAATAAATATGAGTAGGGTACTTTACTGAAAAAAGTTTAAATGAATTTACTGAAAAGAATGTACATTGTCAGTTGCTGCCAGTTGCATTGTCAAATGCTGATATTTATTCCTTACAATTTAAATTAATTTTTGATTCCTCAAAGTTATAAAAGTGAAAACATTCAAAAGAATTTTGTCAATAAAGTACAAATTATATTCTGGCTTTTAAAAAGCATGGGGTTTAGAACCCTACTCAAATTAATTTCTGCTCGTTTTGAGTTTGACTCAGTTATTTATTTTAATTTCTGTTTGTTTTGGGTTTCATTTATTTATTGATACTGATTTGTGGTAGTTGTATGCTTGGTAGATTATTTGATTCTCTTTTTGTTCCTTTTGGTTTAATGGAGTTCTCTATTTTTTTTTGAAAAACTTATTTTGTGCAAAAAGTTTTTTTTTAATTAATTTGTGTTCGTTTTATATTGACATAGTCATCCTCAGGGAGAAAGGCTGAACCTGTTCTAAAGTTAAACAACCACCCCTTTCATAAAAACCTTAAATACCCCCTGGGCATAACTTACAACCCATGCCCATAATCTCTGGGGTTTGTTTTAACCCTAAAAGCCTTGTTATTTGATATTTAGACTATTTTGAATAGAATGGCTATCTCAAAATTTCTATTAGATTCATTTTGGGACAATACGGCGTGTGTGGAGGGGAGGGGGGTATTTGTCCTTCGATCACTTTGACTCCTAAAAAGATCGCTAGGCCGTCTGATTACCAATACAATGTACCCCCTCCGAAGTTTATATGACCACGCTTTCTATGAAAACCTTATATGTCCTTAGGGCATAATTTACAACCCTTGCCCTGAGGGCTGGGGGTGATTTTATCCTCAAAAACATAATTTTTAGACTTTTCTGACACGCTGAACAAAATGGCTATCTCTAAATTTTGATTGTAAGTGTTTGGGAAAATGATGGGCATGGGGGTATTTACCCTCTTATCACTTTCGACTAATAAAAAGGGGACTACTCCTCTCAATTTCCAATCGAGTAACCCTTTTTGAAGCTTTTACGACAAAACTTTCTATATAAACCTTGTATGCCCCAAGGGCATAAATTAGGACCCTGGTCCTGAGGGCTATGGGGGAGGGTTGTCATCCTCAAAGACATAATTTCCATACCTTTCAACTATGTTGAACAAAATAGCCATATCAAAATATTGTTCAGAAATGTTTGGGTAAATGATGGGCATGGGGCGGGGGCGATTCTCCCTCCGATTACTTTCGACTATTAAAAAGGATATTAGCCCTCTATATTTCCAATCCAATGACCCCTTTTTGAAATAAAACTTTCTACAAAAACTTTATATACCCCCAAGACATAAATTACAATCTTAGTCCTGAGGGCTGTTGGGGGGTTGTCATACTCAAAAATAAATTTCCAACTAAGTTCAACAAAATGGCTACACCAAAATGTTGATCCTGAGTGTTTGGGAAAATGATGGGCGTGGGGGGGGACATTCTTCCTCCGATCGCTTTTGAATATTAATAAGGGCACTAGTCATCTAAATTCCCAATTGAATGAGCCCTTTTTGAAGTTTCTACTACAACACATTCTATAAAAACCTTATATAACCCTAGGGAATAACTTAAAACCTTAGCCCTGAGGGCTGTGGGGAAGGAGGAGGGATGTTATACTAAAAAACTGTAATTTTCGGACCCTTCAAATACGTTCAACAAAACGGCTATATCAAAATACTGATCGGAAGTGTTTGAGAAAATCATGGGCGTGGGGGGAGGCATTCGCCCTCCAATCGATTTTGACTATTAATAAGGGCAATAGCCCTATCAATTCCAAATTGAATGAGCCCTTTTTGAAGTTTCTACAACAAAGCTTTCTGTAAAATCCTTATATGCCTCCAGGTCATAGTTTACAACCCTTACACTGAGAGCTGTGGGGGGGGGTGGGGGGGGGGGGGGGTTGTCATTCTTAAGGGCCTAATTTCTTTAATTCTCAACTATGTTGAAAAAATGGCTATCTCAAAATTTTGATTGGATGTGTTTGGGGAAATGGTGGGCGTGAAAGGGCGGTTAGTTGCCCTCCAATACCTTTCTACTATTAAAAAGGGCACTAGCCCTTTTGATTTCCAATCCAATGAGCCTTTTTTGAAGTTTCTACGACAACATTCTCTATAAAAACCATATATATCCCAAGGGAATATTTTGCAGCCCTTGCCCTGAGGGGTGTGGGGGGTTATCATCCTCAAAGACCTAATTTCCAAAAATTTCAACTGCATTGAAGAAAATGGATATATCAAAATTTTGATTGGATGTGTTTGGGGAATAGGTGAGCTTGAGAGTGGGGTTAGTTGCCATCCAATCACTTTCGACTATTAAAAAGGGCACTAGCCCTTTCAATTTCTAATTGAATGAGTCAACTACGCTGAACAAAATGGCTATCTGAAAATTTTGATTGGATGTGTTTGGGGAAATGATGGGCGTGGGAGGGGGGGGCCAGTTACACTCCAATCACTTTCGACTATTAAAAAGGGCACTAGCTCTTTAATTTCCAATCGAATGAGCCTGTTTTGAAGTTTCTACGACAATGCCTTCTATAAAAACCTTATATGCCCCCCAGGGCATAACTTAAAACCCTTGCCCTGAGGGTTGTGGGGGAGTATCCTCCTCAAAAATATATTTTCTATCTGGAAATCAACTACGCAGAACAAAATGGCCATCTCAAAATTTTGATTGGATGTGTTTGGGAGAATGATGGGCGTGGGGGGGATAGTTGCCCTCCAATCATTTTAAACTATTAAAAAGGGCACTAGCCCTTTAATTTCCAATCGAATGAGGCTGTTTTGATGTTTCTACGACAACGCCTACTATAAAAACCTTATATGCCCCCAGGGCATAACTTAAAACCCTTGCCCTGAGGGTTGTGGGGGATTGTCCTCCATAAAAACATGTTTTCTATCTGAAAATCAACTACGCTGAACAAAATGGCTATCTCAAAATTTTGATTGAATGAGTTTGGGGGAATGATTGGGTGTGGGGGGGGGGGAGGGCTAGTCGCCCTCCAATCACTTTCGACTATTAAAAAGGGCACTATCCCTTTGAATTTCCAATCGAATGAGCCTTTTTTGAAGTTTCTAAGAAAAAGCCTTCTATAACAACCTTGTATGCCCCCAGGGCATATCTTAAAACCCTTGCCCTGAAGGTTCTGGGGGAGTGTCCTCCTCAAAAACATATTTTCTATCTGAAAATCAACTACGCTGAACAAAATTGCAATCTCAAAGTTTTGATTGGATATGTTTGGGGGAAGGATGGGCATTGGAGGGGGGCTAGTTAGCCTCCAATCACTTTGGACTATTAAAAGGACACTAGCCCTTTAATTTCCAATCGAATGAGCCTGTTTTTGAAGTTTCTACGACAACGCCTTCTATAAAAACCTTATATGCCCCCAGGGCATAACTTAAAACCCTTGCCCTGAAGGTTGTGGGGGAGTGTCCTCCTCAAAAATATATTTTCTATCTGGAAGTCAACTACGCTGAACATAATGGCTATCTGAAAATTTTGATTGGATGTGTTTGGGGAAATGATGGGCGTGCGGGGGGGGGAGGGGCTAGTTACACTCCAATAGCTTTCGACTATTAAAAAGGGCACTAGCTCTTTAATTTCCAATCGAATGATCCTGTTTTGAAGTTTTCTACGACAACACCTTCTATAAAAACCTTATATGCCCCCAGGGCATAACTTAAAACCCTTGCCCTGAGGTTTGTGGGGGAGTATCCTCCTTAAAAATATATTTTCTATCCGAAAATTAACTACGCTGAACAAAATGGCTATCTCAAAATTTTGATTGGATGTGTTTGGGGGAATGATGGGCGTGGGGGGAGCTAGTTGCCCTCCAATCATTTTCGACTATTGAAAAGGGCACTATCCCTTAAATTTCCAATCGAATGAGACTGTTTTGAAGTTTCTACGACACCACCTTCTATAAAAAACACTATATTCCCCCAGGGCATAACTTAAAACCCTTGCCCTGAGGGTTGTGGGGGATTGTCCTCCTTAAAAATATGTTTTCTATCTGAAAATCAACTACGCTGAACAAAATTGCTATCTCAAAATTTTGATTGAATGTGTTTGGGGGAATGATGGGCGTGTGGAGGGGGCTAGTCGCCCTCCAATCACTTTCGACTATTAAAAAGGGCACTATCCCTTTGAATTTCCAATCGAATGAGCCTTTTTTGAAGTTTCAACGAAAACGCCTTCTATAAAAACCTTATATGCCCCCAGGGAATATCTTAAATCCCTTGCCCTGAAGGTTCTGGGGGAGTGTCCTCCTCAAAAACATATTTTCTATCTGGGAATCAACTACGCTGAACAAAATAGCTATCTCAAAGTTTTGATTGGATGTGTTTGGGGAAATGAAGGGCGTGGGGGGGGGGGCTAGTTGCAATCCAGTCACTTTAGACTGTTAAAAAGGGCACTAGTCCTTTAATTTCCAATCGAATGAGCCTGTTTTGAAGTTTCTACGAGAACGCCTTCTATAAAAACCTTATATGCCCCCAGGACATAACTTAAAACCCTTGCCCTGAGGGTTGTGGGGGAGTTTCCTCCTCAAAAATATATTTTCTATCTAGAAATCAACTACGCTGAAAAAAATGGCTATCTGAAAATTTTGATTGGATGTGTTTGGGGAAATGATGGGCGTGGGGGGCGGAGGGGCTAGTTACACTCCAATCACTTTCGACAATTAAAAAGGGCACTAGCCCTTCGATTTCCACTCGAATGAGCATGTTTTGAAGTTTCTACGAGAACGCCTTCTATAAAAACCTTGTATGCCCCCAGGGCATAACTTAAAACCCTTGCCCTGAGGGTTGTCGGGGAGTGTCCTCCTCAAAAATATATTTTCTATTTGGAAATCAACTACGCTGAACAAAATGGCTATCTCAAAATTTTGATTGGATGTGTTTAAAGGAATGATGGGCGTGGGAGGGGGGCTAGTTGCCCTCCAATCATTTTGGACTATTAAAAAGGGCACTAGCCCTTTAATTTCCAATCGAATGAGCCTGTTTTGAAGTTTCTACGTCAACGCCTTCTATAAAAACCTTATATGCCTCCAGTGCATAACTTAAAACCCTTGCCCTGAGGGTTGTCGGGGATTGTCCTCCATAAAAACATGTTTTCTATCTGAAAATCAACTACGCTGAACAAAATGGCTATCTCAAAATTTTGATTGAATGAGTTTGGGGGAATGATTGGGTGTGGGGGGGGGGAGGGCTAGTCGCCCTCCAATCACTTTCGACTATTAAAAAGGGCACTATCTTTTTGAATTTCCAATCGAATGAGCCTTTTTTGAAGTTTCTAAGAAAAAGCCTTCTATAACAACCTTGTATGCCCCCAGGGCATATCTTAAAACCCTTGCCCTGAAGGTTCTGGGGGAGTGTCCTCCTCAAGAACATATTTTCTATCTGGAAATCAACTACGCTGAACAAAATTGCAATCTCAAAGTTTTGATTGGATATGTTTGGGGGAAGGATGGGCATTGGAGGGGGGGCTAGTTGCCCTCCAATCACTTTGGACTATTAAAAAGGACACTAGCCCTTTAATTTCCAATCGAATGAGCCTGTTTTGAAGTTTCAACGAAAACGCCTTCTATAAAAACCTTATATGCCCCCAGGGCATAACTTAAAACCCTTGCCCTGAAGGTTGTGGGGGAGTGTCCTCCTCAAAATATATTTTCTATCTGGAAGTCAACTACGCTGAACATAATGGCTATCTGAAAATTTTGATTGGATATGTTTGGGGGAAGGATGGGCATTGGAGGGGGGGCTAGTTGCCCTCCAATCACTTTGGACTATTAAAAAGGACACTAGCCCTTTAATTTCCAATCGAATGAGCCTGTTTTGAAGTTTCTACGACAACGCCTTCTATAAAAACCTTATATGCCCCCAGGGCATAACTTAAAACCCTTGCCCTGAAGGTTCTGGGGGAGTGTCCTCCTCAAAAACATATTTTCTATCTGGAAATCAACTACGCTGAACAAAATTGCAATCTCAAAGTTTTGATTGGATATGTTTGGGGGAAGGATGGGCATTGGAGGGGGGGCTAGTTGCCCTCCAATCACTTTGGACTATTAAAAAGGACACTAGCCCTTTAATTTCCAATCGAATGAGCCTGTTTTGAAGTTTCTACGACAACGCCTTCTATAAAAACCTTATATGCCCCCAGGGCATAACTTAAAACCCTTGCCCTGAGGGTTGTGAGGGAGTATCCTCCTTAAAAATATATTTTCTATCCGAAAATTAACTACGCTGAACAAAATGGCTATCTCAAAATTTTGATTGGATGTGTTTGGGGGAATGATGGGCGTGGGGGGAGCTAGTTGCCCTCCAATCATTTTGGACTATTAAAAAGGGCACTATCCCTTAAATTTCCAATCGAATGAGACTGTTTTGAAGTTTCTACGACACCACCTTCTATAAAAAACACTATATTCCCCCAGGGCATAACTTAAAAACCCTTGCCCTGAGGGTTGTGGGGGATTGTCCTCCTTAAAAATATGTTTTTCTATCTGAAAATCAACTACGCTGAACAAAATTGCTATCTCAAAATTTTGATTGAATGTGTTTGGGGGAATGATGGGCGTGTGGAGGGGGGCTAGTCGCCCTCCAGTCACTTTCGACTATTAAAAAGGGCACTATCCCTTTGAATTTCCAATCGAATGAGCCTTTTTTGAAGTTTCAACGAAAACGCCTTCTATAAAAACCTTATATGCCCCCAGGGAATATCTTAAATCCCTTGCCCTGAAGGTTCTGGGGGAGTGTCCTCCTCAAAAACATATTTTCTATCTGGGAATCAACTACGCTGAACAAAATAGCTATCTCAAAGTTTTGATTGGATGTGTTTGGGGAAATGATGGGCGTGGGGGGGGGGGGCTAGTTGCAATCCAATCACTTTAGACTGTTAAAAAGGGCACTAGTCCTTTAATTTCCAATCGAATGAGCCTGTTTTGAAGTTTCTACGAGAACGCCTTCTATAAAAACCTTATATGCCCCCAGGACATAACTTAAAACCCTTGCCCTGAGGGTTGTGGGGGAGTTTCCTCCTCAAAAATATATTTTCTATCTAGAAATCAACTACGCTGAAAAAAATGGCTATCTGAAAATTTTGATTGGATGTGTTTGGGGAAATGATGGGCGTGGGGGCGGAGGGGCTAGTTACACTCCAATCACTTTCGACAATTAAAAAGGGCACTAGCCCTTTGATTTCCAATCGAATGAGCATGTTTTGAAGTTTCTACGAGAACGCCTTCTATAAAAACCTTGTATGCCCCCAGGGCATAACTTAAAACCCTTGCCCTGAGGGTTGTGGGGAAGTATCCTCCTCAAAAATATATTTTCTATTGGAAATCAACTACGCTGAACAAAATGGCTATCTCTAAATTTTGATTGGATGTGTTTAAAGGAATGATGGGCGTGGGAGGGGGGCTAGTTGCCCTCCAATCATTTTGGACTATTAAAAAGGGCACTAGCCCTTTAATTTCCAATCGAATGAGCCTGTTTTGAAGTTTCTACGTCAACGCCTTCTATAAAAACCTTATATGCCCCCAGGGCATAACTTAAAACCCTTGCCCTGAGGGTTGTCGGGGAGTGTCCTCCTCAAAAATATATTTTCTATCTGGAAATCAACTACGCTGAACAAAATGGCTATCTGAAAATTTTGATTAGATTTGTTTGGGGATATGATGGGCGTGGGGGAAGGGGGGATAGTTGCACTCCTATCACTTTCGACAATTAAAAAGGGCACTAGCTGTTTAATTTCCAATCGAATGAGCCTGTTTTGAAGTTTCTACGACAACACCTTCTATAAAAACCTTATATGCCCCCAGGGCATAACTTAAAACCCTTGCCCCGAGGGTTGTGGTGGAGTATCCTCCTCAAAACTATATTTTCTATCTGAAAATCAACTACGCTGAACAAAATGGCTATCTCAAAATTTTGATTGAAAGTGTTTGGGGGAATGATGGGCGTGGGGGGGGGGGGGCTAGTCGCCCTCCAATCACTTTCGACTATTAAAAAGGGCACTATCCCTTTGAATTTCCAGTCGAATGAGCCTTTTTTGAAGTTTCTACGAAAACGCCTTCTATAAAAAACCTTATATGCCCCCAGGGCATATCTTAAAAACCCTTGCCCTGAAGGTTCTGGGGAAGTGTCCTCCTCAAAAACATATTTTCTATCTGGAAATCAACTACGCTGAACAAAATGGCTATCTCAAAGTTTTGATTGGATGTGTTTGGGGAAATGATGGGTGTGGGGGGGGGGGGGGGGCTAGTTAAAATCCAATCACTTTAGACTGTTAAAAAGGGCATTAGTTCTTTAATTTCCAATCGAATGAGCCTGTTTTGAAGTTTCTACGAGAACGCCTTCTATAAAAACCTTATATGCCCCCAGGGCATAACTTAAAACCCTTGCCCTGAGGGTTGTGGGGGAATATCCTCCTCAAAAATATATTTTCTATTTGGAAATCAACTACGCTGAACAAAATGGCTATCTCAAAGTTTTGATTGGATGTGTTTGGGGAAATGATGGGTGTGGGGGGGGGGGCTAGTTGCAATCCAATCACTTTAGACTGTTAAAAAGGGCATTAGTTCTTTAATTTCCAATCGAATGAGCCTGTGTTGAAGTTTCTACGAGAACGCCTTCTATAAAAACCTTATATGCCCCCAGGGCATAACTTAAAACCCTTGCCCTGAGGGTTGTGGGGGAATATCCTCCTCAAAAATATATTTTCCATTTGGAAATCAACTACGCTGAACAAAATTGCTACCTAAAAATTTTGATTGAATGTGTTTGGGGGAATGATGGGCGTGGGGAGGGGGGCTAGTCGCCCTCCAATCACTTTCGACTATTAAAAAGGGCACTATCCCTTTGAATTTCCAATCGAATGAGCCTTTTTTGAAGTTTCAACGAAAACGCCTTCTATAAAAACCTTATATGCCCCCAGGGAATATCTTAAAACCCTTGCCCTGAAGGTTCTGGGGGAGTGTCCTCCTCAAAAACATATTTTCTATCTGGGAATCAACTACGCTGAACAAAATAGCTATCTCAAAGTTTTGATTGGGTGTGTTTGGGGAAATGATGGGCGTGGGGGGGGGGCTAGTTGCAATCCAATCACTTTAGACTGTTAAAAAGGGCACTAGTCCTTTAATTTCCAATCGAATGAGCCTGTTTTGAAGTTTCTACGAGAACGCCTTCTATAAAAACCTTATATGCCCCCAGGACATAACTTAAAACCCTTGCCCTGAGGGTTGTGGGGGAGTTTCCTCCTCAAAAATATATTTTCTATCTAGAAATTAACTACGCTGAAAAAAATGGCTATCTGAAAATTTTGATTGGATGTGTTTGGGGAAATGATGGGCGTGGGGGGCGGAGGGGGCTAGTTACACTCCAATCACTTTCGACAATTAAAAAGGGCACTAGCCCTTTGATTTCCAATCGAATGAGCATGTTTTGAAGTTTCTACGAGAACGCCTTTATAAAAACCTTGTATGCCCCCAGGGCATAACTTAAAACCCTTGCCCTGAGGGTTGTGGGGGAGTATCCTCCTCAAAAGTATATTTTCTATTTGGAAATTAACTACGCTGAACAAAATGGCTATCTCAAAATTTTGATTGGATGTGTTTAAAGGAATGATGGGCGTGGGAGGGGGGGCTAGTTGCCCTCCAATCATTTTGAACTATTAAAAAGGGCACTAGCCCTTTAATTTCCAATCGAATGAGCCTGTTTTGAAGTTTCTACGTCAACGCCTTCTATAAAAACCTTATTTGCCTCCAGTGCATAACTTAAAAACCCTTGCCCTGAGGGTTGTCGGGGAGTGTCCTCCTCAAAAATATATTTTCTATCTGGAAATCAACTACGCTGAACAAAATGGCTATCTGAAAATTTTGATTGGATTTGTTTGGGGATATGATGGGCGTGGGGGAAGGGGGGCTAGTTGCACTCCTATCACTTTCGACAATTAAAAAGGGCACTAGCCCTTTAATTTCCAATCGAATGAGCCTGTTTTGAAGTTTCTACGTCAACGCCTTCTATAAAAACCTTATATGCCCCCAGGGCATAACTTAAAACCCTTGCCCCGAGGGTTGTGGTGGAGTATCCTCCTCAAAACTATATTTTCTATCTGAAAATCAACTACGCTGAAC
The DNA here is from genome assembly GCA_027921565.1 of Artemia sinica. Classification (NCBI taxonomy): domain Eukaryota; kingdom Metazoa; phylum Arthropoda; class Branchiopoda; order Anostraca; family Artemiidae; genus Artemia; species Artemia sinica. The sequence continues at coordinate 66,108,790 of CM051264.1, read as the reverse complement.
AAAATGCCTATCTCAAAATTTTGATTGAATGTGTTTGGGGGAATGATGGGCGTGGGGGGGGGCTAGTCGCCCTCCAATCACTTTCGACTATTAAAAAGGGCACTATCCCTTTGAATTTCCAGTCGAATGAGCCTTTTTTTGAAGTTTCTACGAAAACGCCTTCTATAAAAAACCTTATATGCCCCCAGGGCATATCTTAAAACCCTTGCCCTGAAGGTTCTGGGGAAGTGTCCTCCTCAAAAACATATTTTCTATCTGTATATATTAAACATATTTGACTATTAAAAAGGGCACTAGCCCTTTAATTTCCAATCGAATGAGCCTGTTTTGAAGTTTCTACGTCAACGCCTTCTATAAAAACCTTATATGCCTCCAGTGCATAACTTAAAACCCTTGCCCTGAGGGTTGTCGGGGAGTGTCCTCCTCAAAAATATATTTTCTATCTGGAAATCAACTACGCTGAACAAAATTGCTATCTCAAAGTTTTGATTGGATGTGTTTGGCGAAATGATGGTGTGTGGGGCGGGGGGGGGGGGGGGGCTAGTTGCAATCCAGTCACTTTAGACTGTTAAAAAGGGCATTAGTTCTTAAATTTCCAATCGAATGAGCCTGTTTTGAAGTTTCTACGAGAACGCCTTCTATAAAAACCTTATATGCCCCCAGGGCATAACTTAAAAACCCTTGCCCTGAGGGTTGTGGGGGAATATCCTCCTCAAAAATATATTTTCTGTTTGGAAATCAGCTACGCTGAACAAAATGGCTATCTCAAAATTTTGATTGGATGTGTTTGGAGGAATGATGGGCGTGGGAGGGGGGGGGGCTAGTTGCCCTCCAATCATTTTGGACTATTAAAAAGGGCACTAGCCCTTTAATTTCCAATCGAATGAGCCTGTTTTGAAGTTTCTACGTCAACGCCTTCTATAACAACCTTATGTGCCTCCAGTGCATAACTTAAAACCCTTGCCTGAGGGTTGTCGGGGACTGTCCTCCTCAAAAATATATTTTTATCTGGAAATCAACTACGCTGAACAAAATGGCTATCTGAAAATTTTGATTGGATTTGTTTGGGGAAATGATGGGCGTGGGGGGGAGGGGGGTTAGTTGCACTCCAACCACTTTCGACTATTAAAAAGGGCACTAGCTCTTTAATTTCCAATCGAATGAGCCTGTTTTGAATTTTCTACGACAACACCTTCTATAAAAACCTTATATGCCCCCAGGGCATAACTTAAAACCCTTGCCCTGAGGATTGTAGGGGAGTATCCTCCTCAAAACTATATTTTCTATCTGAAAATCAACTACGCTGAACAAAGTGGCTATCTCAAAATTTTTATTGGATGTGTTTTGGGGAATGATGGGCGTGGGGGGGGCTAGTTGCCCTCCAATCCTTTTCGACTATTAAAAAGGGCACTAGAACTCTCGATTTCTAATCGAATGAGCCCCCTTTGAAGCTTCTACGACGACCCCTTCCATATGTAGTGCTTCTGGGAAAAAAAATAAATAATAATAAAACATTGGAGCCGTATGGTCTTTACTATAGGCAACGCTCCTCTGATATTTATTATTGCATGAATTTTAATAAACAAACAATTTTGCCCCCGGGGAGTAGCTTGCAACCCTTGCCCTGAGGGTTGTGGGGGGGGGGGCGAGGTTGTCATCATCAAAGACCTAATTCCCAGAACTTTAAACTACATTGAAAAAAAAAAGGCTATCTCAAAATTTTGATTGGATGTGTTTAGAGAAATGGTGGGCGTCAGAAGGGGATTAGTTACCCTCCAATCACTTTTGACTATTAAAAAGGGCACTAGCCCTTTGGATTTCCAATCGAATAAGCCCTTTTTGAGGTTCCTATGACAACGCTTTCTATAGAAACCCTATATGCTCCCAGGGCATAACTTACAACCCTTGCCCCGAGGGTCATGGGGAGAGTTTGCTCCTCAAAGACCTAGTTTTCAGATCTTTCCACTACGTTGAACAAAATGGCTATCTCAAAATTTTGATTGGATGTGTTTGGGGAAATGGTGGGCGTGGAAGGGATGTTAGTTGCCCTCCAATCACTTTTGGCTATTAAAAAGGGCACAAGCCCTTCCAATTTCCAATTGAATGAGCCCTTTTCGAAGTTCCTACGACAACTCCTTCGATACGAAGTGCCCTGGTCTAAAAGAAAGAAACCAAAAATAATACATTGTGCCAATATCATTCTTTACTTAGGCAGCGCTATTGCGCTGCCTATGATACAGTGTTTTGAATCAACCAACCATCTAGTATTACCCATATAAATAATAGCAAAAGTAAAAGACAGAAATGCTTTTATCTTTCCCTTTGCATTGGACCAACTAGAAGATATTTTTTTTGTAAAAATGGTGTAATAGGTATGTCAATGCACACATTCCCCTTGTATTTTGCGTGACCTGACTAAAATCAGGTCTTCGGTACCCGGGCCAATGCTCTTTGCGATCAAAAACTGAGCAGCATTTTTTTAGGAGGGGGGGGGGGGGCTAAAGACATCTATAATCGAAATAGTACTTAGCCAATTTTTGTACCCTAGGAAATCCAATAAAGCCGATTTAAGTTCTGACAGCTTTATTTTACTCGGTTTCAAGGGTAGGAGCAAAATTTTCCCCAATACTTTCTCGGTTAGAGCAGCTACTGATACTTCGAAGCACATTTCCGGCTCTTGAGAGAAGGGAAGGTGTATGTATTATGTACACAAATATTTTTTCACTTTTTCTTTGATTAGAATTATTTACTTAGGTTTTCTTAACAAAACGATTTTTGAAAGTAATGATTTCGCCTGTACCCCTGGATGTGCTTTCATAATATCTACATTACCTTACCGATTTTTTAGCACTAAAATTACGGTACTTGTATGATAAACCCCTACCATTCAAGTTGTTAATTCATTGACGCAATATAGAAACCGTTTTTTTTTCGGTTAGTTTCTTTCAGCTGAGCGTGAGACAAGACAAAGAGAAGTGACAGAATAGATAGGAAATGGAAAATGGAAGATGGAAATTTGGGCTACATATTTGCACATTAGGGGTGGGGTAGGATGAATTATTTGGACAGTCTGAAGTTAGAAAACAATTCTTGCTGCATAATGTGCATAATAATTGTACCTAACACATTAGGCATGCAGACTCACTATACTTTACCCCCCCCCCCCCCCTAATATGCAAACATATAGCCCAAATTTGTTTTTAAAGTACTATTTTTTATCTTACTTTGGTATATTTTATTAGGATTGGGCGTCAGAGAACCATATTAGAAGAACATCACGTAGGGCGTTTATCATACAAGTACCAAAATTGCTAATTAGAATACCCAATTTCAGATACCTTTAATTGTTTTTGGATTTAGGATTCAGCAAGTTGTTGGCCTAACTTCAAATCCAAATAGACCCGATCTTAGGGCCGAAGCAACGACTTTAATTTTACCGTTACCCTTGCTCTTTCATAGAAAAGTTTTTAAACCAATGAATCTACATTTTTTTTAAGAACATTTAAGATGGGTTGAAATTCATATGCTTTAATTCGTTTTTAGCACATATTTAAACTTATAGTTCTTATTTTGACATCTGTTGCTTATATAAAAACATAAGTGAAATAAAAGTCTTGCTTCGCTTCCAATATTGACATTCACTGATATATTTTCCAAAGTAAAGTTTGAAAGGTAAAATATAAAAAATAAATGTTTTCAGGAGACATCTTTAGCAATCATAACAAATTTCCTTAGTCAAATGTGGCATACAAAAATATTGTCTAAAGTTAATCCCGCTATTTACTAATAGAAACCTTGCTATCAAACAGTTCGTGGTAACGAACTGTAAGTAAGGAGCGACCCGGCTCAATGGTAACCGAAACTCTAAAAAACAGAATTTTGATACCAATAGATACATCAAAAGAATCAGATTTTAATTTTTATTTCAAATATATAAGTTTCATCAAGTTTAATCTTACCTATCAAAAGTTACGCGCCTGAGAAAATTTGGCAGATTTTCTAAAAAAGGGGGAAAGGCCCCTAACAGTTATATAACCTTAATGAAAATCACAACATCATATTCAGCGTATCAGAGAACCCTACTGTAGAGGTTTCAAGCTCCTATCTACAAAAATGTGGAATTTTCCATTTTTTGCCAGAAGAAAGATCACGGATGCGTGTTTATTTGTTTTTTTTTGTTTTTTTTTTCCTTTTCCCCAGGGGTGATCGTATCGACCCAGTGGTCCCAGAATATCGTGGGAGGGCTCATTGGAACGGAAATTAAAAGTTCTACTGCCCTTTTTAAGTGACCAAAAAAATGGAGGGCAACTAGGCTCCCTCCCACGCTCATTTTTTTCCCAAAGACTCCCGATCAAAACTTTGAGATAGCCATTTTGTTCAGCATGGTCGAAAATATTATAAATATGTCTTTTAGGATGACTTAATCCCTCGAAGCCCCCAGGGGGAGGGCTGAAAGTTATGAACTTTACTCAATGTTAATTTATAGTATTGGTTATTGGGAAGTATACAGACGTTTTCAGGGTGAATTTTTTCTGGTAGTGGGGGTGGGGGTGGGTCGGGGGTTATATGGGAGGATCTTTTCATGAAGGAAGTTTTCATGGGGAAGAGACATTGCTATGAAGGGGGCGCTGAATTTCCCATCATTATTTAAAAAAAAAAATCAGAAATTAAATATAAAAAAATAAGATTTTCAACTGAAAGTAAGGAGCAACATAAAAACTTAAAACGAACAAAAAAATATTAGCTATATGATTGGGTTCACCTTCTATTCAATGCCTCGCTCTTTAAGCCAAAGAATTTCTAGTACTTTCATAAGAGCTATTTATTCTAATTAACGGCCTTTGTGATTAAGGGGTCATTTTTAAAGAATTGGAACAAAATTCGAACTTTAGATTAAAGAGCAAGGTATTGACTAGGGGGCAAACTCCCTAATATACGTATTAAAAATATATGAATATAGAAGTTCGTTACGTAAGTTAATTCGTAAGTCACGAATATTTATTACTAATAAAAACGTTCGTAAATAAATCAACAAGTTTCGAGAAAGCCATTTAACCAAATAAAAGTAAAATTAATATGCAAATTTCGTTTTAATTATTCATGCACGGTGAGCCAAAATCAAAACCTGCATTAATTAAAAAACGTTCACAAATGAAATAAAAAAAAACAAGTTTTTTTTTAACTGAAAGTAAGGAACGACGTTAAAACTTAAAAAGAACAGAAATTATTCAGTATATGAAAGGGGCTGTCCCCTCCTCAACGCCTCACTCTTTACTCTAAAGTTTGACTTTCTCACAACTCAATTTTTTTTAAACAATAAAATTTTGTTTTAATTGCAAATTTTTTTAATTAACTTTAACGAAATTCACACCATCAGATTCAGCTTATCAACGAACATTATTAAAGAAGCTTCAAACTCCTATCTGCAAAAATATGGAATTTTACATTTTTAATTAAGCTTATTCAGCTTATCAGAGAACCCTATTAAAGAAGTTTCACGCTCCTATCTGCAAAAATGTGGAAATTTGCATTTTTTGCTCGAAGAAAGATCACGATGCGTGCCCTCCAAAAAATGGAGGGCAACTAGGCCCCCTCCCACGCTCTTTTTTTTCTCAAAGTCACCCAATTAAAATTTTGAGATAGCCATTTTGTTCAGCATAGTCGAAAATCTAATAAATATGTCTTTTAGGATGACTTAATACCCCACAGTTCCCAGGGGAAGGGCTGCAAGATATGAACTTTGCCCATTGCTTACATATTTTATTGGTTATTGGGAAGTATACAGACATTTTCAGGAAGGATTGTTTTCTGGTGGGGGGGGGGGGGCTAGAGGAGGGGGTTATTCGGAAGAATCTTTCCGTGGAGGATGTTTCTTTTGGGTAAGGGACATTTCTATGAAGGGTGCGTCGGATTTCCAAGCATTATTTAAAAAACGATCAGAAATTAAATTAAAAAAAACAAGTTTTTTCAACTGAAAGTAAGAAGCAACATTAGAACTTAAAAAGAACAGAAACTATTACGTATATGAGGGGGTTCTCCCCCAAGTCAATACCTCGCTCTTTACGCTACAGTTTTTTTAGTGCTTTCAAAAGAGCTATCTATTCTAATTAAAACGGCCTTTGTGATTCAGGGGTTTGTGAATTAATTTTTTTTAACTTTTAACGTAAAGAGCGTGATATTGAATAAGGGGAGAAACCCCTCATATACGTAATAACATATACGTAAAAAAAAAAACAAGCGATACGGCTCAATAGTAATCGAAACTTTTAAAAACGGAATTTTGATGTCAATAAATGTATCAAGAGAATGGGCTTATAATGCTGATTCTGAATATATAAATTTTATTAAGTTTAGTATTACTCATCAAAGGCTACGAGCCTGAGAAAATTTACCTGATTTATTAAAGAGGGGGGAAACATCTCCTAAAAGTGAAAGAATTTTAATGAAAATCCCACCGTCAGATTCAGCGCATCAGAAAACCCTATTACATAGGTTTCAAGCTCATATCTGCAAAAATCTGCAACTGTATCTGCAACGTATTTTTTGCCAGAAGAAAAATATACGAATATAGAAGTTCGTTACGTAAGTTAATTTGTAAATTACGTCAGAACCAAATTTAGAGACAGTGTAAAGTATTTGGAACGTAAATTCGAGAAGGCTTTTTCCGGTGTCTCGTTTCTTAGAGATTTGGCCATGTATATGTCAACGAGAACAGTCCAAGGGGGCTTTTGGGACTAAAGCTAGTCGTGGGAAAGGGGTCCGTTCCCAGGCATGGTTGAACAACCAATAGCTGGAACTTCCGTTCCAGGAAAGTTACATTCTTGGCTCATTCCTAAGGGCAGTCCATCGTTCGCCTTCGTCGTAGCTAGTTGATCTTGTGCTACCTTATTTTCTCTGTGTGTATTCTCACGTTATTCAATAAAGACCTTATACCAACGTTTATCGTCTATCTTTGGAATTTACGTAAACCATTACATCTGCCAATTAAGAAAAGGCATACAAATAAAGAACTTAAATAGAGGTTTACAGAGTGGTGGCAAGCGGTTAAGACTAGTGGAGCATATATCACTAGGGGAAAACCTCCAAGTGACATTTGAGTGACCGTTATAAGTACTTACGACATCTTACGCTAAATACTGGCAACATATTGAAGAGCTATTTCGCCCGCTACCAAAATTGCTTGCGATATTGAGCCGCAAATACTACAAAAGACTGATAAAAAGACATCGAAATGTTACGAGGTATTGAACTTTTTTCTATTCAAAGCGCCTTCTTGAGAAACACTTTCTTTTAAATGAACATTTTGAAATAGGCTGTTACATAATGCCTAATATGGATTTCCTCGCGATAGCTTCTACATACTAATTCAAATTTCTACAACTGAAAGTCTCCGGTTGATTTCTACCTTCACTTAGCCATTTTACGTTTGGTGTTTTTTTTACCTGATTTTATACAGTCGACGTGTGATCTACATTTGAAAGTTTCCAAACAAAATTTAACATTGTGAATTCGATAATCGAAAATTAATTCTCAATTGTGACTCCATTTGACGCTAGTGATTTAATTGAGACCAACTGCAATTGGATGTAAGACAGACGACCTTTCGTAAGTGATTTAGCACGACTAAACAACCCAGTAAATTTTATTAGACCCTTGTTGTTAAAGGTGAAGTTTATTGCCCAAAATCTGGCGTCCGTAATTAAAGAGCTGTGTTTAAAACAAATATTTAAATTTTTAGAATAATTGCTTTTTCAAATTTTGATCTCAATATGTCAGTTATTATTCCTATATCGGACCCGGCGAAAACTGGATATAACAAAAAGGTTGCTTTTGATTTTGTAAAACAGTGGAGGATAAATGGCATATTTCCATTTCTTTTATTTGACTCCCCTCGATTATAAATTTGTCAAGTTTAAAACGTGGATTACTTGTAGCATATTCCCCAGGCAAAATAGTAGGCAAAATCGTTGCAGAGTTTGTAGGCGTGGCTCAAATTTAAGGATGAAAGGGTATATCTATTCTATAGAAGGATGCAAAAATTAGGAAGGTCATGTAGGGTGTCCTTAGAAGCCAGGGTTGATGGTGTAGTTCTTGGAAGATTTGCTCTAAATTTTTTCAAGGAGTGGATCAGACCGTCCTACAAACGGTATTTGTTGGAGAATGGTGCAATTTTTTTTGGTTTAGGTGATGCGTATAAGGTTGCAATACAATATGAACAGATAGAACAGATAGTGGGGAAAGAAGACACGTCTTCTTTTTCCGATGAATTTCTTTCTGCGCTGACGAGGGTGAAATTTGGACTCAATGATAATGAGAAGGCACTGCGAGATGGTACTGATTCCTCGCAGGGCGGTTTGGCTACCCAGGAAAAGGGAGCTGGTTTTCAGGTCCCGTGGGATGGTACTGATGCCTCACGGGATGGTTTTTTTTGTTGCACTGCGAGATGGTACTGATTCCTCGCAGGGCGGTTTGGCTACCCAGGAAAAGGGAGCTGGTTTTAAGGTCCCGTGGGATGGTACTGATGCCTCACGGGATGGTTTTTTTTTTGTTGTACTGCGAGATGGTACTGATTCCTCGCAGGGCGGTTTGGCTACCCAGGAAAAGGGAGCTGGTTTTGAGGTCCCGTGGGATGGTACTGATGCCTCACGGGATGGTTTTTTTTGTTGCACTGCGAGATGGTACTGATGCCTCGCAGGGCGGTTTGGTTACCCATGAAAAGGGAGCCGGTTTTGAGGTCCCTGGGATGAGAAAAAAAAAGGTGGAAAGGGGGCTGGTTTTGAGGTCTAGTGGGATGAGGTTGATGCCTCACGAGATGGTTTTAATGCGTAGCGCTAATAGTTATGTAGAGATATCAACAGTAGTACTGCCATTTGCCGAACCACAAGTTAGTAGAGAAAAACCAAATAGGTCTAAACCGAGGCGTTCCGCAGCAATAAAACCCCGAGGATTTTATTGGGAATAATATCTTAACGTCATTGCAGCATGGTATGATTTTTAGAGTTTGCAATTTCATTTATTTGTCGCTGGTATTTTTAGGATTAATTAGCCTTTCCCGGTCATTCCTTTTGCCCTAATTCAAAGTTTATACATAATCCCAACTTTCCTTGTCCTCATCAAATTCAGGGGCATGGGGAACAAGTTTATTTTAAAGTATAGAGAGAAAAGTGAAGTGTTAAAATATCCAGTTTCCGACTACTGTTATTAGTGTGGTTCGTTTATACTATGTAAGTTTTTACTTATGCAAGTATTGTGTAGTGTTTATATTATGTAATTCTTTACTAGTTTATGCTGAAGAATGTTAGTAGGTGAGAAGTGAATAATTTGGGAAGGGTGTTGAATGTTTTGAATTCAATTAAAGTTTGAGGGTTTAATGAAAGGGGATAAGCCAAATTTGGGAAATTTAACTTAAAACAGGGGGGAGAATCTGTAAAGTATTTGGAACGTAAATTCGAGAAGGCTTTTTCCGGTGTCTCGTTTCTTAGAGATTTGGCCATGTATATGTCAACGAGAACAGTCCAGGGGGGCTTTTGGGACTAAAGCTAGTCGTGGGAAAGGGGTCCGTTCCCAGGCATGGTTGAACAACCAATAGCTGGAACTTCCGTTCCAGGAAAGTTACATTCTTGGCTCATTCCTAAAGGCAGTCCATCGTTCGCCTTCGTCGTAGCTAGTTGATCTTGTGCTACCTTATTTTCTCTGTGTGTATTCTCACGTTATTCAATAAAGACCTTATACCAACGTTTATCGTCTATCTTTGGAATTTACGTAAACCATTACATCTGCCAATTAAGAAAAGGCATACAAATAAAGAACTTAAATAGAGGTTTACAACAGCCATTTAGCAAAAGAAGAGTAAAAGTTTTATGCAAATTTTGTTTACTTATTCAATGACGGTGAGCCAAAATAAAAGCTGCATTAACTAAAAAACGATCAGAAATTAAATAAAAAACAAGTTTTTTAATCTGAAAGTAAGGAGCGACATTAAAACTTAAAACGAACAGAAATTATTCCGTATATGAAAGGGGCTGTCCCCTCCTCAACGCCTCGCTCTTTACGCTAAAGTTTAACTCTGTCTCACAACTTTATTTTTTAAAACAATTAAAAACTTTAGCGTAAAGAGCGAGGCGTTGAGGAGGGGACAGCCCCTTTCATATACGGAATAATTTCTGTTCGTTTAAAGTTTTAATGTCGCTCCTTACTTTCAGTTTAAAAAACTTGTTTTTTTTATTTTTTTTTAATTTAGAATTGACTTGGCAACATGTCAACACAATTAATTCTGAATTCTATTCAAAAGTTTGAAAATTGTGATTCTATCTTTTAAATCCATCTAAAGACTAAATATATATATATATATATATATATATATATATATATATATATATATATATATATATATTATATATATATATATATATATATATATATATATATAATATATATATATATATATATATATATATATATATATATACATATATATATATATATATATATATATATATATATATATATATATATATATATATATATATATATATATATATATATATATATATATATATATATATATATATATATAAATGTCGCCATGAGATATTCTATAAATTAATTCTAAATTCTACTCAAATGTTTGAAACTTGTAATTCTTCCTTTTAAAATCCATCTAAAGATTAAATATATATATATAAAAAAAATGTCACCATGAGATATTCTATATATTAATTCCAAATTCTATTCAAAAGTTTGAAAATTGTAATTCTTCCTTTTAAAATCCATTCAACTAAATATACATAAAAAAAAAAATGTCGACTAAATATACATATAAAAAAAATGTCACCATGAGATATTCTATATTGTGGGCATTCAAGCGGCAACAAAGATATCCAGATAAATGGATCATTCAGAATTTATCGTGCATCTTTACCACTTGGCAATGCTAGAGAACCATTTGGAAAAAAGCCAAGATAATATCCATGTTATTATTTTTCCAATAGGTGAAGGGTGCTGCTAGAATTAGAAATATCTTTTAGCACTTTTTGTTTGTTCTTTTTCTCATTTAAAGTTGGGGAACTTTGTGGTTAATGACATAAATGGATGTTAGAATAATGTTAATTGAAGAAAGAACCATTAGCAAATTCTTCGGGCTGGACGTAAGGCTGGAAAAGAAAAACAATTCAACACAATGGTTTCCACCGAATTTATGAACCTTAACAAACTTTCATGAAAATGAATGTTAGACACAAAGAGCAGTGAAGACAGCAAGTAAATTGCTGTGGAAGCAGTGAAGATGTTAAAAGTAGAATAGCCGAGACTCGGGGTGGTTTTTCACAGTAAAAAAAAATATTTGGAAGAATAGGAAGATATGTCGGCAAACCAGGATTAGAATATTGGAACCACAAGTTAATCCTAGTGGATTGTCCGAAAATATGGACTTTGCTGCACCATAGTAGTTCTAGAAAAGAAATCACATCAACTTTTCCGACCTACGGTAATTATCTACAATTGGATGCTACTAATTGGTATTGCTCAATAAATCTGTAATTTTTGTGGTTTCTCAATTAATTAGTTAGCTAAGAGATGTGTTTATAATTTGTGTTTATGTGTGTATGTGTGTTATGATGTGGGCAATTTGGGCATACCATATTTTGGGCATACCACAAGTTAGTCCTACTGGATTGTCCGAAAATATGGCCTTTGCTGTACCATAGTAGTTCTAGAAAAGAAATCACATCAACTGTTTCGATCTATGGTAATTATCTACAATTGGATGCTACTAATTGGTATTGCTCAATAAATCTGTAATTTTTGTGGTTTCTCAATTAATTAGTTAGCTAAGAGATGTGTTTATAATTTGTGTTTATGTGTGTTATGAAGTGGGCAATTTGGGCATACCCTACCACAAGCTAGTCCTAGTCGATTGTCCGAAAATATGGCCTTTGCTGTACCATAGTAGTTCTAGAAAAGAAATCACATCAACTGTTTCGATCTATGGTAATTATCTACAATTGGATGCTACTAATTGGTATTGCTCAATAAACATGTAATTTTTGGGTTTCTCAATTAATTAGTTAACTAAGAGATGTGTTTATAATTTGTGTTTATGTGTTTATATGTGCGTCTATATGTAAACAGATGTCAGTTCTCAAATATGGTTCTGAAGCATGGGCTTCAGAACCATAGCGGATGAAGATTTGCTAGATATTTTACAGACAAATTTCTTACGGATTGTTCAGGGTACTTCAAACAGTGGGCTGTACGGAAAGTGTGTTTCGATCCCGCTTTCTAGGGCTATAATGAGAGAAAGATTGAGATGGCTAGGGCACCTTTTATGGATGAAGGATGAAAGATTCCCGAAGATTGTCTTTTTTGGCCAACGGTCTAGGGCTAAACGGAAAGCAGGTCATCTATAGTTGGGCTGGGAGGAAGTCATAAAGAAAGGTTAAAGGGAAATGGAACCTTCCTCAGAGGATGTCAAGAGGGAGGCTTTGAATAGGTTGGAATGGAGGAGGATCCTGTGTAATTATGTTGGCCCCAGGTGGCTTGGTGACACGGTGAGTCGTTAGCAATAGTAGTATTTGTAAAGAGCATTTTTGTCAGTAAAAGCCAAAAAGTTTCTAAAACATTTTTTTAATCCTCTTTCAAGATAATTAGCTTTCTGTGGTAAGAAAGACAAATTGTTGATAATAAAAATGAAGATTGAATTTAAATTTTAAATGAAAGGAAATTATCCTGGATTTAACAAATGAAAATATAGATAAAACTGGAATAATATTTTAAAACAAAGCAGTGGACAAAGCAAAAAAAAGCAAAAAGCTTTGAATTTGAAGAAATCCGAATGTTTCAACTTCACTTTCGGAATCCTTCATCAACAACAATAAAATAAATTAAAGAAAATTAAACAAAATATGCAAAGAACAGGAAAACAAAAACGATAAAAATTCACATTTTGATAACTTCCAATATCACCATGCGAATAACAGGAATACGCACAAACAGAATGAGAAATTAGACTGTCTCTGGTACAGTTTGGGCTTGGTAATGAACCATATCAATAGATTCAACATCATCAATATCACCATACAGTTTGAGATTGGTAATCTACCAAACTCAACTTGTATCAGAGACAACCTAACTTGTTATTTTGTTGCGCGTATTCGGGCTATTTGCATGGTGATATAGGCAGTCATTAAGAATTAAGGTGCGAGTTTTTCTTACTGATTTTGTTTTCCTTTTCTTTGTGGGGTTGATTTAATATACATTTTTAATTCATTTTATTTTTTTCCTGTTGATAAAGGCTTCCGGGCATGAATTGAAACATTCAGATCTCTTTACCGTTTAAAGTTTTTTTTTTCATTGCTTTGCTTAAAATATTATATCCGTTTCTTCTATATTTTAATTTTTGAATTAGCTATGTGGTCTTTTTTTTAAGCCCGTGTATTCTAAGAATTATTTAAGAAATTATCCTATAATCGAGAGGGAAGGCCACGCCCATCATTCCCCCAAACACATCCAATAAAACTTTGAGATAGCCATTTTGTTCAGAGGAGTTGATTTCCAGATAGAAAATATGTTTTAGAGGAGGAAACTCCCCCACAACCCTCAGGGAAAGGGTTTTAAGTTATGCCCCGAGGGCATATTAGAACGTTGTTGGCACAAGGTATCATTTATTATTTTTTTTTCCTTTAAAGCAGGGCACTTCGTATTGAAGAAGTTGTCGTAGAAAATTCGAAAAGGGCTCATTCAATTGGAAATTGGAGTGGCTTGTGCCCTTTTTAATAGTCAAAAGTGATTGGAAGGCAACTAAAACCACTTCCACGCCCACCATTTTCCAAAACACATCCAATCAAAATTTTGAGATAGTCATTTTGTTCAGAGGAGTTGATTTCCAGATAGAAAATATGTTTTAGAGGAGGAAACTCCCCCACAACCCTCAGGGAAAGGGTTTTAAGTTATGCCATGGAAGTATATTAGGTTTTAGTAGAAGGCGTTCTCGTAGAAACTTAAAAAGGCTCATTCGATTGGAAATTCAAAGGGCTAGTGCCTTTTTTAATGATCGAAAGTAAGTGGAGGGCAACTAGCCCCCCCACGCCCATCATTCAACCAAACACATCCAATCAAAATTTTGAGATAGCTATTCTGTTCAGCATAGTTGATTTCCAGGTATAAATTATTTTTTTGAGGAGGAGACTCCCCCACAGCCTTCAGGGCAAGGGTTGTAAGTTATGCCCTTGGGGCATATAAGGTTTTTATAGAAGGCGTTGTCATCGAAACTTCAAAAAAGGCTAATTCGCTTGGAAATTCAAAGGGCAAGTGCCCTTCTTAATAGTCGAAAGTGATTGGAGGGCAATTAACCCCCATCTCACGCCCATCTTTTCCCCAAACACATCCAATCAAAATTTTGAGATAACTATTTTATTCAACTTAGTTTTAAGTTCTGTAAATTAGGTCTTTGAGGATGACAACCCCCCTCAGAGCTCTCAGGGCAAGGGTTGTAAGTTATGCCCTGGGGCATATAAAGTTTTTATAGAACACGTCGTCGTAGAAACTTCAAAAAGGGGTCATTCGATTAGAAATTGAAATGGCTAGTGAGTAGTAATGTATCTATTGATTGAAAACTTACATGTAAACTTACACCTGAGGCAATAGGCACCACGAAACTTACATACAATTACACATGAATTGCACAAGAAAAACCCATGCTTGCTCGTAATAATATAATTTAAAGCAAACAGGTTTTTTTTCTGTTTTTGTTGTCAATTGCACAATGAATGTACGTCATGAATTCACGTGTACATTCTTAAAAAAAAACTTTGTTTTACTAGTAAATTCAAATTTCAGGGGGACTTAGCCCCCTCCCCTCCAACAATACAAAACCTTAAGAATATAATGAGTATATTCGATAGAAACGGCAAAGCACGCTTTTTTCTATTATGTAAATAAAATCTCTCCTCCATAGCTATGTTTACATGTTTTAATTGTTTTGAAAAACAGTTCTTTATCATTCAAAAATGTCCATTTTCCAATCGTGCTGTATTTTTCCGGTTTGCTTGCGTGTTACAAAGAGAGTGACAGTTTTGGGACTCAAATTTCACAGGCTCTTGCTATCACAGAGATTAAAACCATATGTGTTTATAATTACAGAAAAGGGTCCTTTTTTGGAACCAAACTTCAACGTATCTGAAAAAAAAAGCTTGGTGATTAAAACGGGCTTTGAGTTGCACAAGGGTTCAGTTAAAGGGGGTACAGTTACACGGGGGTTTAGTTAAATGGGGTCGAGTTGCACGAGGGTTCAGTAGCACGAGGGTTCAGTAGCACGGGGGTTCAGTTGTACGGGGTTTCGGTTATACAGGGGTTCAGTTACATGGGGGGTTCAGTTGCACGGGGGTTTAGTTAAATGGGGCTTGAGTTGCACGGGAGTTGAGTTGCACGAGGGTTCAGTTGCACGGGGGGTTCAGTTACATGCGGATTCAGTTACACTGGGATTAGTTAAATGCGGTTGAGTTGCATAGTCTCGTTGGAAAAAATTGGAGTTTATACTTAAACAGTTCTATTAAGAGCTATTTTTATGGAAATGCTTTTACAATCGGAAATGTTTGATTAACATTTGCAAAAAGGGGGTAATAGGATTTGCGAATTGGAGGATATGGGGTGATTGTGTACTGTATAATACACAAGTGATGTTTTGGAGAGTATTGTCAATTTAAAATAGTTTAGAAATAAAAAAAAATTTAACAAGAAATGGCTAAAAAGTGTTTTGATGGAGATGGGTTGCATGGAGGGTTGAGTTGCACGAGGGTTCAGTTAAAGGGGGTACAGTTACACGGGGGTTTAGTTAAATGGGGTCGACTTGCACGAGGGTTTAGTAGCACGAGGGTTCAGTAGCACGGAGGTTCAGTTGTACGGGGTTTCGGTTATACAGGGGTTCAGTTACATGGGGGGTTCAGTTGCACGGGGGTTTAGTTAAATGGGGCTTGAGTTGCACGGGAGTTGAGTTGCACGAGGGTTCAGTTGCACGGGGGGTTCAGTTACATGCGGATTCGGTTACACTGGGATTAGTTAAATGCGGTTGAGTTGCATAGTCTCGTTGGAAAAAATTGGAGTTTATACTTAAACAGTTCTATTAAGAGCTATTTTTATGGAAATGCTTTTACAATCGGAAATGTTTGATTAACATTTGCAAAAAGGGGGTAATGGGATTTGCGAATTGGAGGAGATGGGGTGATTGTGTACTGTATAATACACAAGTGATGTTTTGGAGAGTATTGTCAATTTAAAATAGTTTAGAAATAAAAAAAAATTAACAAGAAATGGCTGAAAAGTGTTTTGATGGAGATGGGTTGCATGGAGGGTTGAGTTGCACGAGGGTTCAGTTAAAGGGGGTACAGTTACACGGGGGTTTAGTTAAATGGGGTCGACTTGCACGAGGGTTTAGTAGCACGAGGGTTCAGTAGCACGGAGGTTCAGTTGTACGGGGTTTCGGTTATACAGGGGTTCAGTTACATGGGGTGTTCAGTTGCACGGGAGTTGAGTTGCACGGGGGGTTCAGTTACATGCGGATTCAGTTACACTGGGATTAGTTAAATGCGGTCTGAGTTGCATAGTCCTCGTTGGAAAAAAATTGGCAGTTTATAAACTGAGCTGGAAAAAATTGGAGTTCACACGTAAGAAGATCCATTAAGAGATATTTTTTGTGGAAAATGACTCATTTTGGAACCAAAACTATGCTTTTCTGACTGAAAATACACAATTGAATCAGACAAATGTATCTTGATCGTTTTTTCTGTAATTTTGCTGCATAAAATAGATTTCACACTTAAAAAGTTTCATTAAGAGCTATTTTTATGAAAATGGCTCAATTCGATCCAAAACCACGCTTTTCTGACTGAAGATCCAAGAAATGGGTTTTTGATCAAATTTTCTATAATTTCGACTGAAAAATAGGAGTTCACACTTAAAAAGTTCTATTAAGAGCTATGAATTGCTTTCGAAAACCCCAAATGAATTAGTTGAAAATAAAGTTTTAACAAGAAATGTCTGAAAAGTATTTTTTGGGTGGTTGGGGTGATGACAGAGTGGATGTCTTAGACTAGTTATAGTGCTGTACTCT
>CM051264.1:66079186-66086686 GCA_027921565.1 Artemia sinica | reverse complement strand
TACATTACCCTTTACATAGAGTGCTTCAACCCCTAAAAAGCTGCAAATTTCACTGACTTCCTCCTGGACATTTCTCAGTTCCTGACCGCTATTATTAAATGGTGTAATCACTCTATCGTAGAATCCCAGTCTGTTTATACGATGTAATGTAGTACTCCACAAGCTTTTATTATACTCATACATGTTGTAGTTCACTATCCAATGATAACAGTCAATTTCTTCAAGTTCCATTGACAATAATAAAAATGCACATTCAAATATAACACCGCAAGATGATTTTTTCAAACCGATAAATTCTGTGTCACAGAGTCCTATCATCTTGGAAGGTATTAATGTACTTGTTAAGAAGAGAAATACATCATCAAACTTTTATACCTTCGCTCAAGGTCGAATGGACTTATGGCTAAGGGGGATGACTCCTAAAAGCATCTGAATTCATTTTGGGGAGGAGTCATAAAACCCTTAGAATTCATTGCGGGGAGGAGTCATAGAACTCTCGGTATCTCTTGCATGCAAATGAAGTCTGGAAATTACATTTTTTTTTTTATAATTTCTATATTGTGTATCCAAATAGTGGAATTTATGAAGAAATTGCTCTGCCTTGGACACATTGAAAATTGTTTGTGATAAAAAGAGAGAAAAAAAAGAAGAAGAGAATTGTCCGGTTATCGATATTAGCTAGTTTAATTGCTCTATCTTACACACACACACACACACACACACACACACACACACACACACACAAACACACACACACACACACACACACACACACACACACACACACACACACACACACACACACACACACACACACACACACACACCACACACACACACACACACACACACACACACACACACACACACACACACAACACACACACACACACACACACACACACACACACACACACACACACACACACACACACACACACACACACACACACACACACACACACACACACACACACACACACACACACATACACACACACACACACACACACACACACACACACACACACACACACACACACACACACACACACACACACACACACACACCTTTTTTTTAAGTGAATTCGGTTTTATGATTCAATCCCAACACCCCCCTGCTCTGCGTGTTGAAAATGATTTCATGACATTATTTTAGGTTTTTTTTCTTGTCCCAAACTATTTTTTATCATGAACCGTTTAGAGATAAATTTGATCAACTTGGAGAAAGTTCAAATAGAATGAAGAGAACAAAACGTCTTTGAGTCACATTTAAAAAAAAAGTAAATTCGATGTTTCTCTACGATTCAATCCCAACACCCCCCCTGCTCTGAGTGTTGAAAATGATTTCACGACATTATTTTAGGTTTTTTTTTCTTGTCCCAAACTATTTTTTTATTATGAACCGTTTATAGAACAATGTTATCCCATGTGTCTGACAATAGATGTATGCGAATTCCTTTTCTTACATCTCCAATGTTTTAATAGACATTCTAAAAATAATGAACACGTAACAATGTAATGCATAATATACTTTTAATGAAATAACGCCATGTAGAATATTAATACAAAAATATATTATGATACATTATTAATATCAATGATCAACTTTGGACATTTTGAATCTGTTCCATAAAATAGTTCACCATGTTCTCTCTTGATATTGTAGCTATTGTCTTCTCTTAACTCGTAATCGGTAGAATAATCATTGTTCCATTTTGAGTCATACACAATTTTTACTGGTGTGTCACCATTAGGTTCAATATACGTTTCATCTTTGCTATTATTTGATTCATCGACTGTTTTATAAATGGTAGTAACGTTTGCTGGCACTTTGTTTTTCATCAATTCATCTTGATATTCCATAGTGATATTTTCTGACAATGCCCTTTTTATTTTTCTGGCAATTTCACTGTCTATTATTACATTATTTTTACACAGGTAGCAGTTTCGGCACGTAGCCAAGATATGGTTTACGATATTCGTAGAAGAGTAGGCCTTTCTTTTATTAACCTTCCGTTGAATGCTAATACCTAGAAGATGACGATTGGATGTATCAGTAGGTAATGTGTTACCTGCAACAGTAGCAAGGAGTTGTCCTCTATCATCAACGATTATCTTTATGTTGGCATTCTCTTTGAGTGCAATCATCTCCGGAGATCTCAATCTCGCATATTCACCATTTGTAAAATGGAATCTTTTCGGTATTCCAAAGAAATTTAATTCCTTACTGGCATGACAATGCATGCATACATTTCCAATAGTGCTACCACTTGTACTTGTTTCATAGTTTAAATACTTCTCCTTGTTGGCATTCAATGCTACAATAACATTGTCATGTGAACGCACTTTATTAAAATGTTCCATCTTCACTTTTTTTTTTAAAGATATGACTTATGTGTTTATCGTTCCACTGCGTAAAAAATACTGATTTAATGCATGCAGTAAACTAGGTAGTGTTGATAACCGGCCATAGAGTACCAGTGGGAAAGCCGCATCGTGTCTCCGAGAAATCATAGAGTACAATTGTTAGAACCGTAAGCATACTTTGACATTTTAAGATACGTACAAAAAGAAAAAATAAATAAAGTTGAAAAATTTCGAAGTTTAAAAAAAAAGTTTGTTTTTATGGAAAAAATATTGAATTATTAGTTCAGATTTTACGAATACAGTTTTATTTTTCGATCCAAAAATGGACTTAAGTTTCACATTTGAACCAGAGAATTGTATTTTCCATAATTTTCTTACAACAAACTAGAGCTTACAGTCAAAAACCCTTATTAGCTCAGATTTTACAGAAATAGTTTTATTTTTCGATCCAAAAATGGACTTAAGATTCACATTTGAATCAGAGAATTGTATTTTCCATAATTTTCTTACAAAAAAACTATAGTTTACGGTCAAAAACCCTTATTAGCTCAGATTTTACAGAAATAGTTTATTTTTTCGATCCAAAAAAGGACTTAAGTTTCACATTTGAATCAGAGAATTGTATTTTCCATAATTTTCTTACAAAAAACTAGAGTTTACGGTCAAAAACCCTTATTAGCTCAGATTTTACAGAAATAGTTTATTTTTTCGATCCTAAAAAGGACTTAAGTTTCACATTTGAACCAGAGAATTGTATTTTCCATAATTTTCTTGTAAAAAACTAGAGTTTACGGTCAAAAACCCTAATTAGCTCAGATTCCCCCCAAAAAAATACTTTTCAGACATTTCTCGTTAAAACTATATTTTCAACTAATTCATCCAGGTTTTCGAAAGCAATTCATGCCAGAGTACAGCACTATAACTAGTCTAAGACATCCACTCTGTCATCACCCCAACCACCCAAAAAATACTTTTCAGACATTTCTTGTTAAAACTTTATTTTCAACTAATTCATTTGGAGTTTTCGAAAGCAATTCATAGCTCTTAATAGAACTTTTTAAGTGTGAACTCCTATTTTTCAGTCGAAATTATAGAAAATTTGATCAAAAACCCATTTCTTGGATCTTCAGTCAGAATAGCGTGGTTTTGGATCGAAATGAGCCATTTTCATAAAAATAGCTCTTAATGAAACTTTTTAAGTGTGAAATCCATTTTATGCAGCAAAATTACAGAAAATACGATCAAGATACATTTTTCTGATTCAATTGTGTATTTTCAGTCAGAAAAGCATAGTTTTGGTTCCAAAATGAGTCATTTTCCACAAAAAATAACTCTTAATGGATCTTCTTACGTGTGAACTCCAATTTTTTCCAGCTCAGTTTAGAAAATCTGTGCCAATTTCCACTTTTTCAAATTTAGGGTCACTTGCCTGAGACTCTGGGCAGGTGAGGTGGGCACCCCCGTGTAACTGAATCCGCATGTAACTGAACCCCCGTGCAACTGAACCCTCGTGTAACTCAACTCCCGTGCAAGTCAAGCCCCATTTAACTAAACCCCCATGTAACTGAACCCCTTTATAACCGAAACCCCGTACAACTGAACCCCCGTGCTACTGAACCCTCGTACTACTAAACCCTCGTGCAACTCGACCCCATTTAACTAAACCCCCGTGTAACTGTACCCCCTTTAACTGAACCCTCGTGCAACTCAACCCTCCATGCGACCCATCTCCCTCAAAACACTTTTCAGCCATTTCTTGTTAAATTTTTTTTATTTCTAAACTATTTTAAATTGACAATACTCTCCAAAACATCACTTGTGTATTATACAGTACACAATCACCCCATCTCCTCCAATTTGCAAATCCCATTACCCCTTTTTCGCAAATGTTAATCAAACATTTCCGATTGTAAAAGCATTTCCATAAAAATAGCTCTTAATAGAACTGTTTAAGTATAAACTCCAATTTTTTCCAACGAGACTATGCAACTCAACCGCATTTAACTAATCCCCGTGTAACTGAATCCGCATGTAACTGAACCCCCCGTGCAACTGAACCCTCGTGCAACTCAACTCCCGTGCAACTCAAGCCCCATTTAACTAAACCCCATGCAACTGAACACTCCCTGTAACTGAACCCCTGTATAACCGAAACCCCGTACAACTGAACCTTCCGTGCTACTGAACCCTCGTGCTACTAAACCCTCGTGCAAATTGACCCCATTTAACTAAACCCCCGTGTAACTGTACCCCCTTTAACTAAACCCTCGTGCAACTCAACCCTCCATGCAACCCATCTCCATCAAAACTCTTTTCAGCCATTTCTTGTTAATTTTTTTTTTATTTCTAAACTATTTTAAATTGACAATACCCTCCAAAACATCACTTGTGTATTATACAGTACACAATCACCCCATCTCCTCCAATTCGCAAATCCCATTACCCCCTTTTTGCAAATGTTAATCAAACATTTCCGATTGTAAAAGAATTTCCATAAAAATAGCTCTTAATAGAACTGTTTAAGTATAAACTCCAATTTTTTCCAACGAGACTATGCAACTCAACAGCATTTAACTAATCCCAGTGTAACTGAATCCGCATGTAACTGAACCCTCCGTGCAACTGAACCCTCGTGCAACTCAACTCCCGTGCAACTCAAGCCCCATTTAACTAAACCCCCGTGCAACTGAACCCCCCATGTAACTGAACCCCTGTATAACCGAAACCCCGTACAACTGAACCTCCGTGCTACTGAACCCTCGTGCTACTGAACCCTCGTGCAACTCGACCCCATTTAACTAAACCCCCGTGTAACTGTACCCCCTTTAACTGAACCCTCGTGCAACTCAAAACCCGTTTTAATCACCAAGCTTTTTGTTTTCAGATACGTTGAAGTTTGGTTCCAAAAAAAGGACCCTTTTCTGTAATTATAAACACATATGGTTTTAATCTCTGTGATAGCAAGAGCCTGTGAAATTTGAGTCCCAAAACTGTCACTCTCTTTGTAACACGCAAGCTTTTCATTCAAACCGGAAAAATACAGCACGATTGGAAAATGGACATTTTTGAATGATAAAGAACTGTTTTTCAAAACAATTAAAACATGTAAACATAGCTATGGAGGAGAGATTTTATTTACAGAATAGAAAAAAGCGTGCTTTGCCGTTTCTATCGAATATACTCATTATATTCTTAAGGTTTTGTATTGTTGGAGGGGAGGGGGCTAAGTCCCCCCTGGAAACCCTCGTGCAAAAAAAGCCCATTTAAACTAAATCCCCGTGTAAACTGTAATACCCGCTCTTAACTGAACCCCCGTGCACTGAAGCCCCCCTATGTAACTGAACCCCTTGTATAACCGAAACTCGTCCCGTACAACTGAACGACCCCCGTTGCTACTGAACCCTCGTGCTACTGAACCATCGTAACCCCCCCGTGCAATCTGAACTCCTCGTGGCCACTCACTCCGTGCAACTCAAGCCCCTTTTCACCCTAAAACACCCATGCAACGCAAAACCGTCAAAACGGTTATAAACTGTTTCCCCTAGCGGTAACTCGCATGCCATGCTCTACACACCATACCAACAATAATCTTTTTGTTTTTTGTTTTTTTCATTTTCACAATGGGGTCCCAATCGTGAGCTTCATGTCCATCGCTTAGCATTCAGGCCTTGACAATAAAGCCCAGATAGTCGGACCCCAACGCTCCAATCTGAACACTGACTAAGAACCTTAACTCTGAGCTAGTGAATTTCAACCATTCAGGCTGGTGAGACTAAGACCCCAATACTGAGCTAGTGGATTTCCACCATTCAGGCTGGTGGACTAAGACCCCAATACTGAGCTAGTGGGATTTCCACCATTCAGGCTGGTGACTAAGACCCAATACTGAGGCAAGTGGATTTCCATCAATTCAGGCTGGTGGACTAAGACCCCAATTCTGAGCTAGTGAATTTCCACCGTTCAGTGCTGGTGGATTGGGACTCACTAATACTGAGCTAGTGGATTTCCAACCATTCAGGCTGGTGGACTAAGACCCCAATACTGAGCTAGTGATTTCCACCATTCAGCTGGTGGACTAAGACCCCAGTTTTCCAACTCTTGCCTTTCACGACAAAATTCAAAATGAACTTCGAAAAATCAAGAGAATGTAACTGTGATAAGGTAAAGCACAACAAGTCACTACTGAAATATTCCAACTCTTGCATTTCACGACAGAAATTCAAAATGAACTTTGAAAAATCATGAAAATGTAGCTGTGACAAAGGTAAACCATGACAAGACACTACTGAAATATTCCCAATTCTTGCATTTCAACGAAAGAAATTCAAAATTAACTTTGAAAAAATTAAGAGAATGTAACTGTGACAAGGTACAGCACAATAAAACACTACTGAAAATATAACAACTCTTGCATTTCAATGAAAGAAATTCAAAATGAACTTTGAAAAATTAAAGAGAAATGTAAGTGTGACAAGGTAAAGCACAACAAAACAACTAAATGAAATATTCCAACTCTTTGCATTTCAATGAAAAAAATTCAAAATGAAACTATGAAAAATCAACAGAAATGTAACTGTGACGAGGTAAAGCACAACAAAAAAACTACTGAAATATTCCAACTCTTGCATTTCAATGAAAGAAATTCAAAATGAACTTCGAAAAATCAAAGAATGTTAACTGTGACAAGGTAAAGCACAACAAAACCACTACTGAAATAGTTCCAACCTTGCATTTCCACTACAGAAATTCAAATGAGCTTCGAAAAATCAAGAGAATGTAACTGTGACAAGGTAAAGTACAAAAAGGTCACTACTGAAATATTCCAACTCTTGCATTTCACGACAGAAATTCAAATGAACTTTGAAAAATCATGAGAAATGTAGCTGCGACAAGGTAAAGCACCACAAAACTTTCGATTAAAAATGAGCCATTTCCTTAGCAATAGCTCTTAATAGAATTGTTTCAGTATGAACTCCAATTTTTTTTCCAATGAGACTATAGAAAATACTATCAAACCTACCATTCTCTGATTATAATGTATATCTTCAGTTCAGAAAGCATAGTTTTGGTTCAAAAATGAACCATTTCCAAGAAAAATAGCTCTTAATAGAACTTTTTAAGCGTGAACTC
>CM051264.1:66018478-66079086 GCA_027921565.1 Artemia sinica | reverse complement strand
TGAAAATCAACTATGTTTGAACAAAATAGCTATCTCAAAATTTGAACTGGATGTGTTCGGGGAAATAGTAGGCGTTGGAAGGGTTGTTAATTGTCTTCCAATCACTTCCGACTATTAAAAAGAGCAATAGCCATTCCAATTTCCAGAGATAAATGACCCCTTTTCCATGTTGGCGCAATACATTGTGCCAACAACGTTCATTAATTAGGCAGCGCTATTGCACTGCCTATGAAATTATATTTGTTGAATCTTGATTGAAAATATTTTTTAAAGCTAGAATCATGTTTCCGCCAGCCGATAGCTGGAATTACTTTTTATTAGTGTATTATACATTAAATTGTATTTATTGAATTTTAACTGAAAAAAAACTCTAATTATGTTTCTTTTTGTTTTTTTTTGTTTTGTTTTTTAAGTGAAATCATGTTTTCGCCAGCCGGTAGCTGGCCGCTAGGTTATCCTATATTAACTTATTATGAATTAAACTATAATTTTGAATATTAATTGACTTTATGTCAAACTTATTTATATAAAGTCAAAATCATATTTACCCGATAATAGCTAGTATATTATCTTGCAACAGATTATTATATATGAAATTAGACTTTTTGCATTTTATTCACTTATTATGTATGAAGTATTACTAGCAGAATTTTAATTGAAATTAAGCCTAACTATAGTACGAGTATGTTTTTTTTAAAGCTAAAATCAATTTTTCATCAGCCAGTAGCTGGAATATTACCCTATCCTAGCTTATTATGAATTAAATATTATACTTCTATTTCACCGGACGTTAGCTAGTATATTACTTGTATTAGTTTTTTTCATATTAAATTAAACTTGTTAAATTTTAATTGATGTTTAAGTCAATCTGCTTTTTTTTCTTCAGTAAAAATTGTGTTTTTGCCAGTCAGTAGCTGAAATATCACCCTGTATTAGCTTACTAAAAAACTGAATTATACTTTGTGAATATTAATTGATTATTTAAAGTGAAATACGAGGTATGTTTATAAGTATGTTATTTAAAGTGAAAACCATTTTTAACCGAACGATACCTAGCATATTACCTTGTAATACATTTTCATAAATAAAATTTGATTAGTTGTATTTTAATTGATTTTAAGTCAGAATACGTCTTTTAAAGTGAAAAGACATATTTCACCAGGCTATAGCTAGAATATTATATTGTAACGGGTTTTTATACGCCAAATTAAATTTGTCGAATTTTAATTGACCGTCAACAGTGTTGAATATTAAATGACTTTAAGTCAAAACTATGTTTATTTAAAGTGAATACCATATTCCAGCATAAAATAGCCGGAATTTTACGTTACAACAGCCTTTTTTTTTATATTAATTTAATTTAAAGCCAAATTATTTTCGTTTAAATTCGAAATCGTTCTTTCATCGGACGGTATCTGGCATATAACCTCATATCATATAGCATAACACCAAGACAGATATTATTACCTGAATAGATATCTAACATCCGAATCATTACTAATGAGGGAAGTTTAGGGAACAAACAAGAGAAGACTAGGAAGATATTTTTACTTTACTACCAGTTTTGACCCGAATTTCATGACAAGATGTAGCACCAGTGGTAGGTGCCAGCGTCTAGTAAGAAATAATGAAAATAAGGACATATAAAAGGTGGATGGAGATTTCAGACACCACATGGTGTGATCAAGGGTTTGAGCAACTTGTTTCTAAGACGCCAAAGTTTACTGAATACAATCACGGGATTATATCACGCTGGATAATTCTATTTTACATGAATTTTGATTCAAATTTCATATTTGATTCAATTCCAAGTTTTGATTCAAATTTCATAGCGAGATGTAGCAGCAATGGCGGATAGATGGCAGCGTGCATGCCCTCTCCTGAGCGTACATGCCTGGCTCATAGTACCTTGAGAACATAAAGAGAAACGAAGAAATAGACTAAACGTATTCAGTTTGATTTTTATGCAGTTGCCCTTTCACAGTTGCTTGGAAAGGACCTCTTTTATTCATTGTTTGTTTTTAAAAATTTGTCAGTTTATATTGTCATGTTGATTTTTTTCTTTTTTTATTCTTTTTACGGTGAATGTCCGAAATCTAGTTAATCTCTACATTCACCGGTGAATTTTCGAAATTCCTTTTTCTCTGCTTCGGTTCAATTAGCTTTGCGAGTCAGCTTTTTCAGACTTATGCAACCTATGATGGTAAAAGTTAAAGTTAGGTTTGGTAGACTATGTTAGTTTAGATTCGGTTAGGTTAAGTTAGATTAGGTTAATTTGGTTCTAAATATCAGAAATGCGTTTGAAACCTAACTTAAGCTACTCTAAGCCAACCTAACGTCGTCTAACCAAACATAATCTAATCTAACCTAACCTCCCATCATCAAACCTTGCATTAAATTGAAAAAATTGACTGGGAATGGTGACTAAATCCAAGGAGAAAAAAAAGTATTTCGAACATTCACCGGTGAATGTCGACATTAACCAATTCGCGGACATTCACCATAACATTCCTAACCAAAAAATTTGCACAGTATTCTTCTTTTTCTCACTGGCTGTGATATTGTCACTTTTTTCAGTACATTTTTTTTCATTATGTCAAATAACATACTAAATCATCGCAAGCGGGACATAAACTGCAGTTTATCCCAGAGATTGCCCATAACGCCTCTTGGATCGGCAAAGCCTCTGTTCCGGGGGAAGAAACAAGGGAAAAGTAAGTAAGAAAGAACAAAACAAACCTGTTAACAGTTTTTATCCGAATTTCATAGCAAGAAACAGCATCAGTGGCTGATTGCTTGGCAGCTTGTAGCTCGGCTTCAATTCCCAGTTTTTCTTCTGTAATTTTCTCCAGCTTAATTTCAAGATCTGCTATTTTTTTCTTCAAGCTCTACTGGGATCTCAACTGGGAAGAGAAACATATTTTTTTTTTTTTTCATTTTTTTTTTTTTTGTTCTTCATTGCTAGCAGGGCACTGGACAATCATAGATAGTTGCTAAAGGGCTCATTTAAAAGGAAAAACATGCTCATTGCCATCTATTTTTCCTTTTATACTTCTCGTTTCATACTTCGAATGCATTCATTTCTCTTTCTCCATTCATTTCATTATTTTTTTTTTTTTTTTTTTATGCTACTAGTTGTGGAATTTATTCAAGTTATATTTCTAAAGATAAAAGCACAGGGACATTTCTGGGGCACAATGTCAATAAAAGGCAAATTTTTGAATTTTCAGAGAATACAAGTGACCATTTTAAAATCACTCAAAATTTTAGGAGGGGCACAAGCCCAAAACCTTCTTCCCCCTCTGCAAACCTCACTGTTAAAGAGGTTCGAAAATACAAGTAATTAAGAGTGCATTTCTAAAAATAAAAAGCACAGGGTTATTTCTAGGGGGCAGGGAGTACAACGTCAATAAAAGGCAAATTTCGAATTTACAGAGAATATAACAGAAATTACCCAAGATTTTAGGAGGAGCAGAGGCCCAAAGCTTCCCTCTCCTCCGAACGAAACGTGCCTGTAAAAAAGGTACGGGACACAGATAAAAAACATAACAAGATTACCACCTTTAAGCTAAACCATGCTAACAATAAATTCCAACTCCTCTAAACAATAATAGAAGAATTAAATTGAATAAAGAAAAAAAAAAAAAAACTGAAAAGAAGAAATGAAACTGAAATAAAAGAATTGATTAAATTGAATTACAACAGCCTTACAACAGGGTGTAATTACAAAACTGACACTTTTCGACGCTACCCTCATTCAATATATGAAAAACAATTATGGACTAATAGGTAATATTTATCATTCCTTAGCACAAATTATAACCAGACAAAGTTATTTTTTTTTAGCAGTCTTTTTATCCAGCATGATTTTTGCTGTCTGATTTTGACTCTCTCAGAACCAATTAAAATTAAATGAGATCAGAGAAACAATGTATAACGCTACGATAGGTGTTTTGTCAAGTAACTTAAATGTTGTTTTGCAAAACCTCTCTAACGATGGCCTAAATACCTTGAATACCTAACTGAGGCTTTTAAATTAGTCATGAATACCGTTTCGTCACTTTCGACGTTATCTCAGACGTTTTTGTGTACTGCTCTCTAATGAGGTCCCAAATAACTTAAATTTAGAGTCAATTTCTTTTAACCCAGTTTTCTTACTTTTTCTTCTTTTCCTTCTTTTTTCTTACGTTTTCTTACTTTTTTCTTCTTTTACTTTTCAAGACTTTCAACATTATTTTGGAAACTTCTCCAATAATGGCCTAAATACCTGGAAAGTAGAACTGCTGTTTTTAAACCAGTTTCAACTACTTTTTCTTTCTTTGGTTTTTGCGACTTTCAATGATACAAGTGCTTCTTTAGTGAATGCAGTATTCATGCAAATTTGAGCTTGTCAATTTTGTTGAAATTTCTTTTTCATTCTTAATGATTATGCAATTCTTGCGAAGGTTTGAAAAATAATTATTTGTTTATATTCTTTTGAATTAAAAAGAAACATTGTTCAAAGATAATTTTTTTTTTTTTTAGTTATTTACTTTCTCATAATAAATTTGTTCAGACTCAACTCCTTCTTGCTAACGTATTCCCTAGTGCAGAGATAGGATTCTAATTCGGAGCGATCAGATACAGCTTTCGAAAAGCTTTTTTATGAAAATTATTGGCGAGAAAGAAGTCTGAAAATTTTTGTAATTGTTCATATTCTGTTGGAAAAAAACATCAGAATTCCAAATCTGCCCTATGGATTTGCCTTGACTCACAAGAGAGAGATATGTACAAAGGGGACTTTCCAGCATTATTCGCGTGGTTTATAGAGCTAAGTTGATATTTATTCTGGAATTCAAGTGTTTTGTTATAACTCTAGACATTCATAGGACCTCACTTAAATTGGGCCATTCGAAACAGGGTCACTGCTCATCCACATTTAAACTCGGATTGTAGCCTTCCATTCCCGGGGCTCAAAGGCATTTGAAGTCAGAGTTTTGGTACTCTTTGAAAGACAATAAGAAAAAAATAGATGGCGTTATAGTATCTTACTGTGTATAAGGTAGGAATCCATTAATATGTTGCAGCAAAAACAAATATTTAATTCTTGTGATTTTACACTTTTTGCTACTAGAGGGGGCAGAAAAACGGAGATTTATCCCAATTTTAGACCACGAACTATTTTGACTTCTGTCTTGCTAACGTAAGGGTTTTAACTAGTATGGTACCCTGTATTTATGTAGGTGCTATAATGTTATCTACTACTACTAACAACTCACTGCAGTGTCAAGCCACCTGAGGCCAACATAGATATGCACACTTCTCCTCTATCTCAACCTACTCAAAGCTTCCTTCTTTACACCTTCCCATGAAGTTGCGATTTCCCTTAAATCTTTCCTTATGACATCCGACCTGCATTTACCTTAGCCCTAGATGGTTAGCCGACAAGGACGATCTTTGGCAATCTGTCATCCTTCATGCGCAGAATATGTCCTAACCATTTCAACCTTTCTCTTATTATAGCCTTAGAAAGCAGGATTTGAACGACATTTTTCGTATAGTTTAGGTCTACTGTTGGAGATAAGGTCAGTCACTCACGTACCCAACCAATCCGTAGGCAATTTCTTTGGAAAAACATCTAGCAAATCCTCCTCTGTTTTTCGGAGTGCCAATGATTCAGATCCATGCTTGACTACTGTCATCACTGTAGCTTGAAATATTCGAATGTCGGTTTGCAGACTTATCTTCCTATGCTTCCAAAACTTTTTTCCAACTGTGAAAAAACGCCCTGAGCCTTGGTTATTTGACTTTTAGTATTTTCACTGCACCCACCGTCTTTACTAATAGAACGACCTTTTGATTAAAAACTGTCCACTTGATTGATCTTCTTGCTACCCAACATCACGTCTTCGCTTCCACTTATTCCCAGTCTTAGTGACTTATCTTCTTAACATTAACTTTCAAAACCTATTCTTACACCCTCAACTCTCTAGACCCCAAAAATTCGTTCATTTTTCTAATATTTTCGTTTAGGATGCTCAGATCATCAGCATAATCTAAGTCTAGGGGAGTTTCACTTCCCCAATTGTTCGCGTTCGCTAAAGTTCTTCTGATGGCTGAATCAAAGGCTTACTCATAATCTCTAAAACGGAGGGTTATGGGGTTTGATAATTCAGGTACTTCACAAATATTAATCTAAGAGTGAAAATTTGGTCCACACATCCTCTTCCCTTCCTAAAACCGCATTGTTCTTCTATTAAAAGCTTATCTACAGCATCTCTAAGTCTAAAAAGCATCAGCATACTAGGTAATTTGCTTCTCATAGAAGCCATGCTAATGCCTTTATAATTACCAC
This sequence comes from Artemia sinica, assembly GCA_027921565.1. Classification (NCBI taxonomy): domain Eukaryota; kingdom Metazoa; phylum Arthropoda; class Branchiopoda; order Anostraca; family Artemiidae; genus Artemia; species Artemia sinica. Next base: position 66,072,752 of record CM051264.1, on the reverse strand, counting down.
ATTCACTCTTATCACCTTTCTTATAGAGGGATTTAACTGAAGTTGTCCTAAAATCGCTAGGTAAATCATATTCGCTAGGTAAATCATTTTCAAAAATCATATTCATACTCTTCAGTAACCTATCTCTAACCCCTAATCACCATATTAATAAAAACTCATTCATCACACTATCAGCACCCGTAGTCTTATTATTTCTTAAGTCCTGTCACTAATTCTTCCTCACTTAACAAATCTTCCTTCACTTCCAAATCATCACAAACATTTTCATTCTTTTCTGTATCTTTTCCTATAATGTTGTCACAATTTAGCACATTCTCAAAATGTTTTGCCCTTCTCTTTAGCTCTTTCTTTATCACTATTTGTGGTCACAGTCCTATCTATAACCGGGACAAGCCCAGATTAACTATTCCCTCACAATTTTGTAACATACCAGTACAATATTTATTATGCCGTCTGTTTGCATCTTCCAGATCTTCAGCAATTTTATCCATGAACTCCACTTTACACCCTCTTAATCCATATTTTAGTGCTTTCTCGACATTTCTTACATAATTTATTGATGTTCCTGCCTAACAAAATTAGCAATTGGCATCACTTGTTTTAGAAACTCCCTAAATTTCTTTGGGTACCAAAGTTAGTCATTTGCTACCCTGCGTTTAGATCCAGAGCCAGACCAATTTTAGTGTTATCGGACATTCGCATTTTTATAAATACCCAATACTTTGCGTTCAGAGACTTCCTCTGAACCGAAATTTGCGTACCAAAGTTAGAAATTTGCTACCCTGCGTTTAGATCCAGAGGCCAGAACCAATTTTAGTGTTATCGGACATTCGCATTTTTTTATAAATACACCAATACTTTGCGTTCAGAAACTTCCTCTGAACCGAAGTTTGCGTACCAAAGTTAGAAATTTGCTACCCTGCGTTTAGATCCAGAGGCCAGAACCAATTTTAGTGTTATCGGACATTCGCATTTTTATAAATACACCAAACTTTGCGTTCAGAAACTTCCTCTGAACCGAAGTTTGCGTACCAAAGTTAGAAATTTGCTACCCTGTGTTTAGATCCAGAGGCCAGAACCAATTTTTGTGTTATCGGACATTCGCATTTTTATAAATACACCAATACTTTGCGTTCAGAAACTTCCTCTGAACCGAAGTTTGCGTACCAAAGTTAGAAATTTGCTACCCTGCGTTTAGATCCAGAGGCCAGAACCAATTTTTGTGTTATCGGACATTCGCATTTTTAAAATACACCAATACTTTGCGTTCAGAAACTTCCTCTGAACCGAAGTTTGCGTACCAAAGTTAGAAATTTGCTACCCTGTGTTTAGATCCAGAGGCCAGAACCAATTTTTGTGTTATCGGACATTCGCATTTTTATAAATACACCAACTTTGCGTTCAGAAACTTCCTCTGAACCGAAGTTTGCGTACCAAAGTTAGAAATTTGCTACCCTGCGTTTTACATCCAGAGGCCAGAACCAATTTTTGTGTTATCGGACATTCGCATTTTTATAAATACACCAATACTTTGCGTTCAGAAACTTTCTGAACCGAAGTTTGCGTACCAAAGTTAGAAATTTGCTACCCTGCGTTTAATCCAGAGGCCAGAACCAATTTTTGTGTTATATTATTTGTAGGACATTCGCATTTTTATAAATACACCAATGAACTTTGCGTTCAGAAACTTCCTCTGACCGAAGTTTGCGTACCAAAGTTAGAAATTTGCTACCTGCGTTTACATCCAGAGGCCAGAACCAATTTTTGTGTTATCGGACATTCGCATTTTTATAAATACACCAATACTTTGCGTTCAGAAAACTTCTCTCCTAGAAAAGGACAAAAAATCTTTTTTGCTTTTCCAAACGGTTAAAAAACCTTTATCTTTAAGCCAAATAATAATACAAAAAATTGGCTCATTGAAATATGAAACCCCAGAAAGAGAAAAAAAAGTTTTCTGGGCAAATCTGGCCTGAAATTGTCAAGGATGGTTCCTTGGGCTAGAAGATCATTTTTTTTTTTTTCTTTGGGGGAGAAGCATGCACAAAAAAGGCCGATCACCTTTTCCCCTGATCTGTAATTACAAACTAGCCTTTGGGGCTTTAAGATGATGGCGGTCCTCACTTTTTTGTGTATGATTATTTGTAGGTTCTTGGCCTGATTTTGATTGGAAATTCACTCCCACTGAAAATTGGCATTGCAGACAAATACCCCCAGAAAATTCTATCACCTATAAAATTGAGCAACCAAATGGAAAGTATGACAAATAAAATTTAAAAAGAACAAGGAATCTCGAACAAAACTATCTATATTCCGAAATTCTACCACTACTGCTATTAACAATTCACTGCAGCACCAAGCTGCCTGAGGCCAACACAGCTACACACGCTCCTCATCCATCCCAATTTTTGAAAATTCTCCCTCTTTACACCCTCCCAGGAAGTTCCAATTTCCTTTAAAACTTTCTTTATGACATCCTCCCACCTCAGACGAGGACGGCCTCTTTTTCGTTTAGCCCTAGACAGTTGGCCAAAAGGACACTCTTCGGCAATCTGTCATCCTTCATCCGCAGAATGTGCCCTAGCCATCCCAACTTTTCTTTCATTATAGCCCGGGAAAGCGGGATTTAACCACGTTTTTAGTACAGCCTACTCTTTGAAATACGGTTAATTAGTCGGGTACCCAGAACAATCCGAAGGCAATTTCTTTGGAAAAATCTAGCAAATCTTGGTCTGACTAGAGCCATAACTGTCATACTGTAGCCAAGGTAAGTGACTTTTCTTGCTAGCACTTTGCCCACCTGATCTGCTGTTCTACTTTTAATATCTTTTCGTTACCCAAACGTGAAGCTCACCTTTTCGTTCTTCATTTATTCATTTATTTAGCCTTAGTGACTTAGTCTTCTTAACATTAATTTTCAAACCTATTCTAGCACCCTGAACTCGCAAAACCTCTAAGAGTTCATTCATTTTGCTCACATTTTCATCAGTAAGTATTTTATCGTACTTACTATTTGAACAGGAACGTTAACCAAATTGATTCTTACGCTATATTACAAGTGTTTCTACTTTAAATTTTTTCAATCCTATAAAGGCTGGTGGAAAATCCCTATTTTCAATACCAAAACCCCTCAGAGTTCCCCCATTTTCTGACTTCTTTCCAAGTTACAAGTAAAGACCTATTAGGCTGACTTTTAATAGCATTTGTTCAAGACGACTTATTTTGCAACTCAAGATCTTTTAAGTGTACCAAAATATTTTCTTTTGACGTTTAAAACGATGCTTTGTATTTATCGACTAGTTAAGTTCGGTTTTAATTGATAGATTCCGGGTCCAGATCTCAAATTCTGGACCATATGAATATATTTTATTTATTTGTTGTTTTTTTTGCCATTATTTTATCCTTCTCTATTACTACTTTTGCAATACCCTCGTTTTTATTTGAATTGGTACGAAGGATTAACATGAATGATATCCAACTGGTCGCTTTTTCAGGCATTATTTTTTATTTTGACTTTTTTTTATATTGAGTTGTTTATTTGAAGCAGAGTATAGTAGCAAAAATGAATCACATAAAGCTTGATTTAAGGACGGCGCCTGCATTTTGATCTTTTGAATTATTCGGTTTTAACTAGTATACACTGCTACCTGCCTCCCAGTTTTCCAGAAAATGCCGAATGTAGACGCACTTTAATTTGTTTTCAAGAAAATTTAATGAGAATTACCAAATAATAAGAATTAAGAGAAAACACCATAAACTAAGATTAATACCCCAAGTCAGCGTTGTCGTCGCCATCCCCATCGTCTTTTCCAATGCCTAAAAAAAGCGACGCATTCGGACGCAGTCGCATCGGATTTCACGAACTTCATTTTTTTTTTTTTTTTTAACTCTCGGTGAACGTAGGGGGGCCTTTACGCTTCATTACATACTTGACAGAAATCGTCGCAGCCAAAGTTACGTTTTTGAGCCCATTTCTCTTTTCATTTTTACTGTTTTCAGAATGCTGAAAAGTCTTTCCACAACGACATTTGAGCAGGGAAGTCCAAAAATAAACCGAATGGCATGAAGAACCCTATTGAACTTTAGCACTCCACTTGGTGTCTTTATGGATGCAATTCCAAAAATTAAACCAATTCCAAAAAGTTTTTTTTTTTCTCTCGAGCAGAATTATAATGCTGTGTTGATATGTTGGTAGTTGGAAGTCGTGGTAACCCGATGCATATGTGTAATGTGGAGTATTCTAGGAGTAGCTATACAAGCCCAGAATACTGGGCTTCGTGCTTTTCTGTATATATTAAATAAAAAAAAGTTTTTTTTAACTGAAAGTAAGGAGCGATATTAAAACTTAAAACGAACAGAAATTATTCCGTATATGAAAGAGGCTTTCCCCTCTTCAACGCCTCGCTCTTTACGCTAATGTTTTTATTGTTTTAAAAAATAAAATTTTGAGACAGAGTCAAACTTTAGCGTAAAGAGCGAGGCGTTGAGGAGGGGACAGCCCCTTTCATATACGGAATACTTTCTGTTCGTTTTAAGTTTTAATGTCGCTCCTTACTTTAAGTTTAAAAAAAAATTATTTAATTTCTGAACGTTTTTTTAATTAATGCAGCTTTGATTTTGGCTCACCGTACATGAATAATGAAAGCGAAATTTGCATATTAATTTTACTTTTTTTGGCTAAATGGGCTTTCTCGAAATTTTGTTCTGACGTAACTTACGAATTAACTTACGTAACGAACTTCTATATTCGTAATGTTTTTATTACGTATATTAGGGAGTTGCCCCCTAGTAAATACCTCGCTCCACACGCTAAAGTTCGAATTTTGTTCGAATCACAAACCCCTGAATCACAAAGGCCGGTAAATTAGAATAGATAGCTCTTTTGAAAGTACTAAAAAGAACTTTAGCGAAAAGGGCGAGGTACTGACTAAGGGGCGATCCCCCTCACATACGTAATAATTTCTGTTTGTTTTAAGTCTTAATGTTGCTCCTTACTTTTAGTTGAAAAAACTAGTTTTTTTTATTTAATTTCTGATCGTTTTTTAAATAATGCTGGGAAAGCCGGCGCCCCCTTCATAGAAATGTCCCTTCCCACAAGGAAACATTCTCTATGGAAGGATCCTCCCCCGTAGGCCCCTCCTCCGACCCCTCCACCAGAACAAACTTGCTGCAAGTTCCGGGGGAACTTGCAGCGCTCCCCCGGGAACTGTGGGGGATTAAGTCATTCTCAAAGACATATTCACCTGAAAAGGGCGCTAGAACTTTTAATTTCTGTTCAAATGAGCCCTCTTACGATATTTTAGGACTACTGGATCGATACGATCACCCCTGGGGAAATCTTGATTGTTTCACCGTAAATTTATGCTGGGACCGTAGATGGCCACAGAAGGATGGCCAAAAAGCCCAATCGTAGAGATTCGGTCATCTTTCATTCGTAAAACGTCACCTACTCTCTTGATCATCCGCTCTCTATAGCCCTAGAAACAGTGACATAGTTAGAGGGACTTTTAGTAGGGTGCCAAACTTAGTGTTTTTTTTTTCTTATATTGTGGTGGTGATGGCAAGGAGGGAGGACTGCCATTTATCCTCGGTGCAGAAAATCTTATCTACGACTCTGCCTAGAAAGCGGGATCGAACTGCATTTTTTGTACAGCATGTTGTTTATATACCATTTGTCAAATGATGTTATGAATATCAGATGTTCCACGGTCTAACAACTAAGGAATACAGAATATGGGAAGCTAAATATAGGTTTAAGAATATATATATTTTTGTAACGTTGCCAAAAAAAACAATTATTTTGGTATTTTACAAGATTTGATAGTTTTACTATAAATGTATTTTTCTCTCGACAGGTATTCGGAGGATAAGGGTAAGTACATCTTTAAACTATTATATAATTAAATCTTTGAGCTTGAAAAAGAATGGCTTTTAAGTGAAGCTGATTAGATTATGGTTTTGGTTCTTTAGATAGAGTAAATAATCGTTAAAAGAACTGAATTTTGTAAATACATGAACTAAGCACAAACAAGGTGTTCCTTAAAAATTATTATTTCAGTGAAATTTTAAAAGTATGAAAGAAATGAAGAAAAATGAACCCTTTTGAAGTTTTTCTTCAGTAAATGATGGCCTACCTCAATTTTTCCAGCATTTTTCAAAACAGCATTAGAAGACGCAATTCATATTGAAAATGATTTGACTGGGTAGCTGATTATGCTGGTCAGTTCATTAAAATTAAATCATTCACGAAAAAAAAGACTAAAAAAATGTAGATTTGGTCCTGAAATCATGTGAGTAAATCATCCTTCTGTTCCATTTCAACCACACTCTTTCACCTTTGAATATTTTGCCCGTAAATGTTGGGTGACTTTAAAATCTTGTGTGAACAAAACGGCAATTTAAATTACTCATTGATATGGTTGATGAATAAATTTCAATTGCAGCAATTTTTCTAAGTGAACGGTGATTAATAAATAAACGAAATTAAAAGCATCGAATATATGGGTTTATTCAAGACTATTTGAACTCACAAAACAAAAACTAACAAAATAAGAAGCCCAAGAAAAACATGCTATTTTAAACATTCAATAATCTATACGAGGGATACAATTTTTTAAAACATGTTTGGCTAAACTTGCGTTTAGCTTGCAAAGCCACTGGTTTTGTTTGAAGCACGGAGCAGCAATTACCAGCACTCTCACTAACCTTTGTTTTTCTTCGAATTGGCAATCGCTATATTCACTGCCCGTAGACGTGGAAAAATAGTCAAGCATATCGTATATAATTTCGTCATGCAGATTGATTTGGTAAAGATTCATCTGAGCAACATTACTAATCCACATTTTTGTAATATTATATGTTGGCTCCTGGTCGCATGGCCAACCGTTGGATTCCCCCGTTTCAATTGCGTCAAATTCAAGTCTTCCTTTTATCTCCTCGCCGCTTTGCGGTATGCTGTAGCTTGAAATTGCCGAAACTATAAAAAAAATGCTGATTTAGCGAAGTGATATATTACACGATGATCGAAAAGAAAAATACAGTCAAAAGGAAATGAAAAAACATCAAATCTTCAAAGTTTGCTTCACTGGTTTTAAAAATAATAAAAAATTACCATAAACAGGAACTTTAGCAAATTAAGAAACAAAATAAAATAATTTTTGCACAGAAACAAACCAATATTAATAGAATTAGTGCATTATGACCTATTGTTTAAGTCATAAACTTTTAACTTTTCAACAGAAGTAATTAAGGAAGTATAGCGAAATCTGCAAGAAAAAGAAATTAAGGAAAAATGGGAAAAACACCCAGTTACCTGGATTTCAGGGAGAGGGGACGGTGGCCTCTTCCACCAGATTCCTTCCCTAATGAATTTTTGAAAATTCCTTCTTTTGCATTTGATTGAAAATACCAGCTCTTGATATTTTCACTGAAAAAATCGATAAAACAAACAAATTACCTTTCCCCATCTTAGATTTTAATAAATATAATTTCACTCCATCTCTTCTACATTCTCGTAAATAAAAACGCTTTAAAAAATTTGGCCTTTCTGAATGGAAATTAAATAAAAAAAAAAAAAAAAACAAGTTTTTTTTTAACCGAAAGTAAGGAACGACGCTAAAACTTAAAACGAACAGAAATTACCACAACTACCACAAATGAGCATCGATAAATAAATGAAACCCAAAATGAACAGAAATTACAATAAATAACCGAGTCAAACTCAAAACGAGCAGAAATTAACATAAGTTGGGAGCAAAACCCCTATGCCTTCCCAAGGCCAGAACAAAATTTGCACTTTACTAAAAAAATACAAATGAATGTGCATTGTCAGTTTAATACAGTTTGATTCGGTTATTTATAGTAATTTCTGTTCGTTTTAGGTTTCATTTACTTATCGATGCTGATTTGTGGTAGTTTCGAGCTTGGTAGATTATTTGATTTTATTTTTGCTCATTTTTTGTTTAATGGAATTCTTTACTTTTCTTTGAAAAACTTATTTTGTGGAAAAAGTTTTTTTTAATTAATTTCTGTTCGTTTTATATTGCCATAGTCTTTTCAGGGAAAAAGAAAATAACACTTTAAATCTTTTCGTTTTTTAAGACTTTATAGTTTGGCCTACTATTTGTATGCTGGAGAAAAATTTTCAGCAATTTTTAACAACATGCACCATTTTAAAAATCAGGACACAAATAGTACTGTTTAACTCAGTTTCATACCTCCTCTAGTTGACCTGAAATGGAAAACTTGATACCATTCGCAAAAACATCTGTTTACTTTCTTTGATAGCTTGGATACACTTACACGATTTTGATTTGGTTAAATTTTAAGAGCAGAAGTAGCCTCGAAAGTTTGAACATAATACCCTCAGTCGTTCCTGGGATACTGCTGAGATGCCTTATTGGAATTATTTGAAAAAAACTACGTTTTCTAAAGAGTTAAAGAGGCTGAGTCACAAGTTCGAACCTTAAAACGTACAGGGATTAGAAGGTGCAGTTGGGGGGCTGCCGCCCCCCAAACCCCCCGCTTCCGTATATGAAAGGCCTGTGCCCTCCTCAACGCCTCGCTCTTTACACTAAAGTTTGACTTTCTTACAACTCTTTTTTTTAAACAATAAAAACTTTAGCGTAAAGAGCGAGGCGTTGAGGAGGGCACAGCCCCTTTCATATACGGAAGCGGGGGTTTGGGGGGCTTCTCAAAAAAAGCCTCTTTTATTGAAATCTTTGTCGTAGAAACTTGAAAAGGGACTCATTCGATTTGAAATTCAAAAGACTAGTACCCTTTTTAACAGTCGAAAGTGATTTGAGGGCAACTAACCCCCCTCTCACGCCCACCTTTTCCCCAAACACATCCAATCAAAATTTTTAGATAGCCATTTTATTCAACGTAGTTAAAAGTTTTGGAAATTAGGTCTTTAAGGATGACAACCCCTCCCCCCAGAGCCCTCAAGGCAAGGGTTGTAAGTTATGCCCTGGGGCATATAAAGTTTTTATTGAAAGCGTTTTCGTAGAAACTTCAAAAGGGCTCATTTGATTGGAAATTCAAAGGGCTAGTGCCCTTTTTGATAGTAGAAACTGATTGGAGGGTAACTAGCCCCCCCCCCCTCTCACGTCCATCATTCATCCAAACACATCCAATCAAAATTTTGAGATATCCATTTTGTTTAGCATAGGCTAGTGGATTTCCAGATAGAAAATATGTTTTTGAGAGGGACACTCCCTCACAACTTTCAGGGTAAGGGTTTTAAGTTATGCCCCGGGCGCATATAACGTTTTAATAGAAGGCGCTGTCGTAGAAACTTCAAAAAAAGCTAATTCGATTGGAAATGCAAAGGCTAGTGCCCTTTTTCATAGTCGTGAGTGATTAGTAATATTTTTGTTGTTGTTGTTGTTTAGACCAGGGCACTTCGTATCGAAGGAGTTGTCGTGGAACTTCAAAAGGGGCTGATTCGATTGAAAATAGAAAGGGTTGATGCCCTTTTTAATAGTCAAAAGTGATTGGAGGGCAACTAATCCCCTTCCACTCCCACCCTCCCACTGGCCCATTATGTTTAAAAACTAAATGTTGCCTTAAGATTAAATCAAAATTCACTGTGATAATGCTAATCAAACAGTTCGTGGTAACGAACTGTAGGTAAGGAGCGACCCAGCTCAATGGTAACCAAAACTCCAGAAAACGGTATTTTCATACAAATAGATACATCATAAGAATTAGATTTTAATGATGATTTCAAATATATAAGTTTCATCAAGTTTAGTCCTACCCATCAAAAGTTACGTGCCTGAGAAAATTTGGCTGATTTTCGAAAAAAGGGGAAATACCCCCTAAAAATTATAGAACCTTAATGAAAATCACACCATCATATTCAGCGTATCAGAAAACCCTACTGTAGAGGTTTCAAGCTCTTATATCTACAAAAATGTAGAATTTTGTATTTTTTGCCAGAAGAAAGATCACGGGTGCGTGTTTATTTGTTTGTTTGTTTTTTTTTTCTTTTTCCCAGGGGTGATCGTATCGATCCAGTGGTCCTAGAGTATCGTGGGAGGGCTCATTGGAATGGAAATTAAAATTTCTAGTGCCCTTTTTAAGTGACCAACAAAAATGGAGGGCAACTAGGCCCCCTCCCACGCTCATTTTTTTTCCCAAAATCACCCGATCAAAATTTTGAGATAGCCATTTTGTTCAGCATGTTCGAAAATATGATAAGTATGTTTTTTAGGATGACTTAATACCCCGAAGTTTCCGGGGGGAGGGCTGAAAGTTATGAACTTTACCCAATGTTAACATATAGTATTAGTTATTGGGAAGTATACAGACGTTTTCAGGGGATATTTTTTCTGGTAGTGGGGAGGGGGTTAGTCGGAGGTTATTTGGGAGGATCTTTCCATGGGGGAAGGGACATTGCTATGAAGGGGACGCCGGACTTCCCAGCATTATTTAAAAAAGATTAGAAATTAAATATAAAAAACAAGTTTTTCAGCTGCAACAGCAGCAACATCAAAACTTTAAACGAACAGAAAATATTAAGCCAAAGATTTTTTAGTACTTTCATAAGAGCTATTTATTCTAATTAACGGTCGTTTTGATTAAGCGGTCATATTTAAAGAATTGGAACACAATTCGAACTTTGGCTTAAAGAAAAAGGTATGGACTAGGGGGCGAACCCCCTAATATACGTAACCTCTAAGAGTTCATTCATTTTGCTCACACTTTCATCAGTAAGTATTTTATCGTGCTTACTATTTGAACAGGAACGTTAACCAAATTGATTCTTACGCTATATTACAAGTGTTTCTACTTTAAATTTTTTCAATCCTATAAAGGTTGGTGGAAAATCCCTAAAAATCCCTAATTTCAATACCAAAACCCCTCAGAGTTCCCCCATTTTCTGACTTCTTTCCAAGTTACAAGTAAAGACCTATTAGGCTGACTTTTAATAGCATTTGTTCATTTTATCCTTCTCTATTACTACTTTTGCAATACCCTCGTTTTTATTTGAATTGGTACGAAGGATTAACATGAATGATATCCAACTGGTCGCTTTTTCAGGCATTATTTTTATTTTGACTTTTTTTTTTATATTGAGTTGTTTATTTGAAGCAGAGTATAGTAGCAAAAATGAATCACATAAAGCTTGATTTAAGGACGGCGCCTGCATTTTGATCTTTTGAATTATTCGGTTTTTTAACTAGTGTACACTGCTACCTGCCTCCCAGTTTTCCAGAAAATGCCGAATGTAGACGCACTTTAATTTGTTTTCAGAAAAATTTAATGAGAATTACCAAATAATAAGAATTAAAGAGAAAACACCAAATACTAAGATTAATACCCCAAGTCAGCGTTGTCGTCAGCATCCCCATCGTCTTTTCCAATGCCTAAAAAAAGCGACGCATTCGGACGCAGTCGCATCGGATTTCACGGACTTCATTTTTTTCTTTAAACTCTCGGTGAACGTAGGGGGGCCTTTACGCTTCATTACATACTTGACAGAAATCGTCGCAGCCAAAGTTACGTTTTTGAGCCCATTTCTCTTTTCATTTTTACTGTTTTCAGAATGCTGAAAAGTCTTTCCACAACGACATTTGAGCAGGGAAGTCCAAAAATAAACCGAATGGCATGAAGAACCCTATTGAACTTTAGCACTCCACTTGGTGTCTTCATGGATGCAACCCAATTCCAAAAATCAAACCAATTCCACAAAGTTTTTTTTCTCTCGAGCAGAATTATAATGCTGTGTTGATATGTTGGTAGTTGGAAGTCGTGGTAACCCGATGCATATGTGTAATGTGGAGTATTCTAGGAGTAGCTATACAAGCCCAGAATACTGGGCTTCGTGCTTTTCTGTATATATTAAATAAAAAAAAAGTTTTTTTTTTTAACTGAAAGTAAGGAGTGATATTAAAACTTAAAACGAACAGAAATTATTCCGTATATGAAAGGGGCCTTCCCCTTTTCAACGCCTCGCTCTTTACGCTAATAGGTATTTCTGACACCAGTTCTTTTTTCAAGTCTAAAAAGATGTTTCTGATGAAAAACAATAATTAAGTTTACCGTTGAATTGTCGGATTATGAGGTTTAAATATTTTTCAAAATATTTTTAAGGTATTGTAGGTTACAGTAAATTTAGAAAAAAAACTAGTTTGCCTTAGAATAAAACGTTGGCTGTCAGATTTTTTCTGTTTTGATTCTTTATCAGTAGCAACAGGGATTTACCATTTAAACACTTTGGAAGCGTCATGTTTGAACTGGTCGTTTCTAGGTCCTACTAATAACTTTTACTTTAAAGCGTATACAATGTCCGAAACCCAGTAATTATAGAGTTGAAACTACCTCAAGCTAACTAGAGTTTAGTGTGGCCTTATCATTTGTTAAAATCTTACTTAACCATATGGAAAATATAAGATTAACCCAAATTAAACAAAAAATAATAAAATTATATGATTAAGTTTAAGCACTAGGAGAACGAGCTTTGCTTCGTGAAAAACAAGACACTTAACCGTTTTATCTATTTTGCAAAACACATTTAATTTCATTTTTGAAAATCTTTTTGCATACTCTTACGGACAAATTATTTTATACTACTGACAACCAAATTAAACTATAACGTTTTTTTTCTGTTTTTTTTTTTTTTAATATTCAGCACAGACACTCATCTTCAGAAAAGTTATTATAACTATTCCAAGTATTTGTGACGCCATTCATACATAGAAATATTTTTAAAAAACTAAAGCCCGACCAAGTATTCTCAAGTCTTGACCAAGCTATATCCCTCCCTCCCCCCAGAAATTTTAGTATGCTGATTTTCAGGAAAAAATTTAATTTTTTTTCCAGGAAAAATATATATAATAATATATATATATATATATATATATATATATATATATATATATATATATATATATATATATATATATATATATATATATATATTATATATATATATATATATATATATATATATATATATATATATATATATATATATATTATATATATATATTATATATATAAAACTATATCATAAGCATCGATTACTATGTATCGATTTTTTAAAACGATGTATACTAATCGTTATTTTGGGCAGTTTGTGCTCTTTTTAGAAATTCCGGAATTTTAAATATTTGGAAATGCGGAAAGTCAGTAAAACTAATAGTTTGTATCAAATGAACCGCTATGCATGAAAAATAATTTTCCTTGGTTCGAAAAATATATTTTGCTCAACAAAGAAAAATAATAGGTTCTCTCAAAACTAGGATCTTTGGTACCCGGACTTGTGCCCTCTGTGATTTAGAATGTGGGTACCACTTTTCTGATCTCAGGCCCTAAATATATTTAAAAGGTTGAAAAAAAATAACAACAAAAATTATTTTCACCTACGGATCAACAAGGTTCGCATGGCGTAATTACTAATCTTCTGAGGCTCTGCCCTCGGCTGAGAGGTGGGAAGAAACCATAATGATTGGATTGCTGCTTGATATTCTGCTATCCTAGGAGATCTAAAAAATTAGACTTCATCTCTGACAGGTTTATTTTTACTTCATTTTTCTCGTTTATAGGAGCCACGAATATTTTATACCACACAGAAATTCCTTATCATTTTGGCTTTATATTTTCTGGCTCTTGGGGCAAGGGACATGAAATTAATTCACAATCAAATATTTGTTCCCTATTTTTTTATCTATATTAATTTATTCTAAGAAGTTGATCGTACTAATATAGATATAAAATAAATTTATTCTTCAATCTGTATGAATGAGCTAAGTGTTATAACAAGACAATTTTTGTAAGCCATGATGTTTTTCAATTCCCTTTGACTGTATTTTTCTTTTCGATCATCGTGTAATATATCACTTCGCTAAAACAGCATTTTTTTTACAGTTTCGGCAATTTCAAGCTACAGCATACCGCAAAGCGGCGAGGAGATAGAAGGAAGACTTGAATTTGACGCAACTGAAACGGGGGAATCCAACGGTTGGCCATGCGACCAGGAGCCAACATATAATATTACAAAAATGTGGATTAGTAATGTTGCTCAGATGAATCTTTGCCAAATCAATCTGCATGACGAAATTATATATGATATGCTTGACTATTTTTCCACGTCTACGGGCAGTGAATATAGCGATTGCCAATTCGAAGAAAAACAAAGGTTAGTGAGAGTACTGGTAATTGCTGCTCCGTGCTTCAAACAAAACCAGTGGCTTTGCAAGCTAAACGCAAGTTTAGCCAAACATGTTTTAAAAAAGTGTGTCCCTCGTATAGATTATTGAATGTTTAAAATAACATGTTTTTCTTGGGCTTCTTCAAAGATCAAGGGGCTTGTATTTCTTGCCAGCATACAGTTTTCTAAGGTTTTCTTTCTGTTTCTGGTGCATTACAATAAAGACTCGTTGGATTGCTTTTATGACAACCCTGATCTTAGAGATTTTTGAGGCAGCTCCGCCAGTGACAACAGCAACACGAAGGGAAGCCAATTCAGTCTTCAGTTCATGGAGTTGTTTTACTAAATCCTCCTTCTTCTTAAGACGCAAATCCTTACACTTGATCTTTGCCATTTCTGAAAAAGAAGATTAATCTTATAGGGACAGCTAAACAACAAATTATATTACTGTTTCAATGAAATATATGTTCAGAAATTGGAAAAGGTCAAGGAAGTTTTTTTTTCCATTTCTTTTGAGATGGCTAATTGTATTTGGTCCTGCCAGCTTTACCAAGGCCGTACCCAGGATATTTATGGGGGGGGGGGGGGGGGGGGGGGGGTAACACAAAACTTCAAAAAGGCATAAACAAATTTGTTTAAATCCATTTTTGTTATGTTTTTACGAGTCAGACAAACATTTCAGGGGGAGAGGGTTCACACCCCCTCCCCCTGAAATATTTGTCCTCCTTTCCTTGAGGGTGATCAGATTCCCTCTGGATAAGAGACTTTACCCTCATTGAAAATAATTCTTAGGCATTTTTTTGACTGCCTCTATTCTTTCTTCCAATTCACTGGAGATACCAGAGTACTCTAGGACTGGGCATACAAATGAAATAAAAATTCTCAGACTATACAATTAAGGACATTTAATTTTTTTAAGGATTTTAAGAAGAGAAGATGTGAATTTGCATGTTTTAAAATATCATTAATATGATAATTCCATTTTAAGTCACTCAAGATGGTAAGACCCAGTTGTTTCATAGTACTGAATGAGATTTCAGGGGGGTATTAGACAGGTAAAGTAGGGGGAGTTTTAGGAAAATTAATAATTAACATTGTTAACTTTGAAGGGTTGAATGCCATATCCAGTCATATCATCAACAAATTTCCATCCATCAGAGAAATAAAAACCAATTTTATTTGTCCTTGTGACAAATAAAATCGGCTCTAAGAGGGTTCCCTGGGACACACCACTGTAAATTAGGAGGGGATCAGAATACATATTAAGTTATTTGACAACATGCATTCTATTAGAGAAAAGACATGATTATTCTAATTAAAAAGGGGTCAAATTTTGATTGATTGAAGTTTTTCTACCAATGTATTGTAGTTTAATAGATCCAAAGCTTTTTAAAGTCCAGTGCAATAAAATTGAGCTGGGTATTGGGTTTTTTTCGAGTGTGTTACATATTGGGTCCATAAGGTGAACAAGATAGTGAGTGCAGTATAGATGTAGTGTTCATTTTCGAATTACCTCTGGTCAACATTTGGGATTATCTTAACTTTTAACCACTCAGCTAAAAAGCTGCCACATAGTTCAGAGAAAATGGTAGTAAGTGTAATGGGGTAGGCACCATGAAATGGGAGCAATAAAATCTAATTTTTAACAATTTGGGAATTTACCAGTAGAAAAGATTTCATTAAAAAGTAAGAACAAAGGTTTTGAAAGTTTATAAGCAAAGGCTTTAATTGGTTCCATCAGTGTCAAGTGGACAGGTGCTGCATGTTTATATTCTTAATTTTGGTCTTTACATCTAACAGCAAAATAAAGAGAAAATTGAAAAGTTTCAAATTATAATGATGGTTGCAGCAGCAGCTGCAACCTAGTAAAGAGCAAAACACAGCCTAGCAAAGCAACCTAGTAAAAAGCAAAAGTTAAAAACAGCGTTTAGAAAAAAGCTACCTAGTGGAAAAAAATTGCCATTTGACACTGGTTTAGGAATGGTAACTATTATTTCGGTTCGTCCTAAAAGTAAAAGTTTATTGCAAAAAGAAATTTATGGTAATTTCGAAAAAAAAAGCCTGAAACCCCTAGAAAATGGCGTCAGATCAAATGTAAAGTGTATCATTAAAATCAGCATGGTCGAAAACCTTGTAAAGGGAAATTAGTCCCTCTCCTTGAACAACAAAAAAAAAATCCCTTTTTTTTTCATGCGTAGCACTAATATGTCTCCCATTTTTTTTTTTTAGCAGGGCTAGGGGGTGATCAGAGATTCATAGACATGTAATAGCTCATTCTTATAGAAATTAAACTTTCTAGTGCCCTTTTTAAGTGACCAAAAAGACTGGAAGGCAACTAGCCCCCCCCCCCACCAAAGCCATCCAATCAAAATTTAGAGATAGCCATTTTGTTCAACATAGTTCACAGGTTCTATCGTTTTTGGTGATGATATGACCATCAATAGTCCCTGGGGAAAAGGGTGTACACTGTATCGGTATTACCTGTATCTTAGACAGATTTTTAGTAGCTCATATAAAAGATACTGCTCATATATACGTCCTTCCTATAAATTCCACCATCAGCAAGTTCCAAATGGCACTAAAAACGGCACTTTTGGTGCTTGTTTCAAGTGGAAAAGCTGGGGCTACTGAACTACCAGAACTTTTTAGAGTGACGGTTAATGGCTCATTTCAAAGCTATTGCTCATATCTACGTGATTTTTATCAATTCTACCATCCGTAAGTGTAATATAGCAGTTGGGCGTAATTTCGTCGAAATCCTGGGGGTGGGGCAAAGGTGGACCAAACTTTCCCCAATCAAATGAAAATGTCAGTGAGAAATGAAAAATAAGCCTTATAGTAACATACATGGAAAGAATTACTAAAGAAAACTGACCTGTTTCTCTGAATTATGCAGGCTTATCTTAGTTGTGATAAGATTTTTGAAGAAACTAAATTTCACCTGGGGCAGGGGGGCCAAACTGGGGTCTAGAGGCGGTAGTTGCCCCCTGCTCCATAGCAAATTACACCCCTGACTAAAAACAACCCTTTTTGTGTCACTTCTTAAGTAGAAAAGCATGGAAGCATAAAACAGTATCATCATTGTAATAATTATGGTCCAAAACCCTTAACTGGAGGTTTCAAGAACATCTCCTGTATCTTCCTCCTCCAGGCCCCTTTAAGAAGCTACGCAATTAAGGTACAGACACCAATATATCAAATCAGATTATTAGAGGCGTGGTTCTATTAAGCAGCGTTTACATGCGTGCCTAGCTAGAATCCCATGCCTAGGCATGTGTCTGGCCAGATATGAATGTCAAGAGAACTAGACCTTGATTTCTGGCCAGACACAAGTCTAGACATGAGATTCTAGCTAGACACACATGTGAACGCCGCTTTAGTACAACGTTAGACTTCAAATTAGAGTGCCTTGGTTCGATTCCTAATTTTTTTTTTCAATCACGGTTTTGTTCCCTTCTATATGATAATTTTCAGATAATTTCACTCTTTTTATAAATGTGATGCACTCATTTTTAAAGCATGTCCTGGAAAGGTATTTTGTCAAGCATTTTGATTCAAAACTGAATAGAGGTCATCCAGTTCATAGCTTGCAACATTCTTAGTAGATCACTAAATCCATACCCCAGCATATGGCGTAATTCTTTCAAAATCCTGTGGGGGGGGGGGGGGGGGGTAAAGCTGGAGTCAATTTTCCCGAATCAACTGAAAATGATAGAGAAAACTGAAAAAAAAAAAAAAAACGAGCCATATAGTAATAAAAAGTAAAGATGTACTAAAGAAAACTGACCTGTTTTAGTGGATGCTTGAATTATGCACGCTTATCTTAGTTTTGACAACATTTTTGAAGAAACTAAATTTCAGCTGGGGAGAGGACTGGGGTCTGGGGGAAAACTGTGGTCTGGGAGAGGCAGTTGCCCCCTCTGTCCTAGGAAATTACTCCTGACTCCAACCCATCACCACTTAGTGGTTGGAGATGTGTAGGCATGTGGTTCTGGAACCACTAAAAGTTGTACGTTAAAAGAAGGATTTGACAATTTACTTGACAATTCCACCGTAATATTCTCTCCATACAAGATTGTGCATCCAAAAAGGAAGAAAGACAAATGAAAACAGTTCTATAGGAGAATCCAGGCAATTCTTCCCAAAATTTTTGAAATGAAAACAAAATTAGTTTACAATATTGTTTATTGTACCTACACAAGAAATGATCTTTTTGAAATTTCGATTCATTGGTAAGTAATTAATGGCTTGTCTATAAATTTTTCCAAAATTTTTGAAATGAAAACAAAATTAGTTTACAATATTGTTTATTGTACCTACACAAGAAATGATCTTTTTGAAATTTCGATTCATTGGTAAGTAATTAATGGCTTGTCTATAAATTTTTCCAAAATTTTTGAAATGAAAACAAAATTAGTTTATAATATCATTTATTGTACCTACACAAGAAATGATCTTTTTGAAATTTCGATTCATTTGTAAGTAATGAATGGCTTGTCTATTTAGGGACAGGTCAAATAACTCCCTAAGCCTAAAGGCATATTTCTGTTGAGATAGCAAATTTTTCACAAGCATGTCAATATGCAAACCTGTCCACTTAGTTAACCTTTTGTGTTGGAAGCACTTGCCTGGAGCTACTCTCTTAACTGCTACTAAATTTAATTTTTAACACAAAGAATTAAAAGTCTATTTTTTTCTTTTAAAAAAAATTACAAAAAGAAACAACACTATTTTTCCCTAGATTGGAGGTGATTAGAAATTATATAAAAAAATAAGTTTTGAACTGAAACTAAGGTGGAACATTAACAGTAAAACGAACAGAAATTATTCTGTGAAATAAAAAATATCATAGCAGTGTTGATTCTAAAGCAAATTTTAATGAAAAACGAGCAAAGACTAATTTCAAAAAACAAAGTTTCCCCAAGGGAAAGTAAAGAACAAAGTTGAAACTTAAAACAAACAAAAATTATTACTTCACAGCCTATCTAGCATATATCAATAAAACTTGTGCAAATAAATCAACTGGCGACATTTCCCTGTGTTTGTAGGATTACAGAAAACTAGCACTTTACTGAAAACACAAAACAATATAGGAGTTTTGGTAAGGTAAAAGTCAACCATTTTTAGATTATTGCTTTATTTACTTATTTTTCGTTTACTTTGGCATCACTTCTGCAGAATGAGCTCAGTTCAATGATTGACTGTCATTTTAGATATGAAAAGGACATTTCATGATTATTTTGAAGACAAGTTCAAAGTGAATGAATCTTATTAGTATTAAGACTACAGACTTGATTTAAAATTTGTATCATAACTTGAAATTCTGTTTTATAGAGAGAAATAACTGGATTTCCAGGGTGCATATTACAGTTGATATGTTCTTCATTTCGAGTAATGCTAAGTGAGACCAAGATGTTACCTGATAAATCAATCCATTATTTTGTATGCTGTGTAATGACTTTAAACTTATTATTTTTATGCCTAAGTTTTTAAGATGATTTTAATTGTATACTGAAAGTTACTGATATCACAGCTCCTGTAAGACTATAAAAAGCGTTAATTTCTTATTGTAAGGCTACATATCTACTTTTAACTCCTAAATCAATATTCTTGTTTTTTATACTTGGCTTTTGTGTTTTCAGTAAAGTGTTAGATTTCTGTAATCCTACAAACATAGGGATATGTCACCAGTTGATTTATTTGCACTAGTTTTATTGATATATGTTACGTAGGCTGTGAAGTAATAATTTTTGTTTGTTTTAAGTTTCAACTTTGCTCTTTATTTCCCTCAGAACAATTTAGCTTTTTAAATTAATGATTGTCTAAAGTGAGAGGAAGGAGGCTTTGTAGTATGAAGGAAAGGAGTTTGCTCGGATCATAGACTATCTAAAAGGGCTTTTCTTTGATAAAAATCAATATTATTGTGGGTTTTCCCACAAATTCTTTTTATTCTTTTATACCATTAATTACTGATCCATTATACAATTCCATGGATCTAAAAATACATTTTGGTTTACTACAAAGCTTTACTTAGTTCCTTTTTTGGCTTAATACAAGTTTTACTTTCTTAGTTCCTTGCTTGAAGACCCTTAATGGAATGCAGATTTTAGTTCACTGAACGAAAAAATCAGAGTGAATTTCATAGCTTTGTTGATCTATGAGGGGAAAATCCAGCAAAATCATCAAAAAGTACAAGCATTAATACACACTAGCTGTAGACAAGGTTGGCTGGCATTTACCCCCCCCCCCCGCCCCACAGAAAACACCCCCCATGGAATCTAAGGCTTTCGAAATTTGAGAATTTTATTTGAATTTTGTTTTTTTTTAATTTCCATAGGGGGAAGGAATTTTAGTACTTGTGTATTTTGTGCCACTCACTCATGTTTACACTGTGTAAAATTTGAGAACACACAGGTTTTGTGTTAGTTTTTCATTACTTTAAAAACAAATTTGGGTTAGAGATTTACACACATTAGGGGGGGGGGGGGAGTATAGCGGGTCTGCAATCAAAATGTGTAAGGTACAATTATTCTGTATATTATGAAGAAAGAATTGTTTTCTGACTTCAAACTGTCCAAATACTTTACCCCCCCCCCCCCTTATGTGTAAATATATAGCACAAATTATATATTCCTCATATAGTCTGTCACTTGTCTTTGTCTTATCTTGTTCTAAGCTAAAAAAAAAAAAAAAAAAAAAAAAAACTAATAAAAAACTAACAAGCAAAACCAGCTGGTTCTTGAGTTCAACACAGTATAAACTTGAGTGAGTGGCACATAATATACAAGTATCAAAATTCTTTCCCCCTATGGAAATTAAAAAAGAAAACAAAATTCAAATAAAATTCTCAAATTTCGGAAGCCTTATTTTCTGCAGGAGGGGGGGGGGACTTTTTCTATAGAATGTGTTTCTTTCAGATTGACATCCAATAGGAAAAAGGCTGATTTCAAAAAATTAGCAGGGAACTATTTATTGGTTGCTAATGGAGATGACTTAAAGACAACAAGTTTCATATGTGATGCAGAAATATCTAGAGCATACTAAGTTGGATATTATACTAAAGTACCTATGCTTAAGCATCTAAATACAAAACACTAAAGAAACAAATACATGAACAAAAAGAATTAAAAAAAAAAGACGTTAAATCAACAGTCTCTCAGTGAGAAACCTTAGAAACGGGGTAGTAGGGGAGGATAGACAATCAATTGTAAAAGCATCTTTTAATAGATCTTAAACCTGGAATAGAAATGAAATAAAATTTCTAGTATCTGGCAAGTTTTTTGGATAAATGGTTACCATTGATTTCAAATTATTGTCTGCTGTAGACCAGGTTAGAAACACATAACATTGAAATACAAGACTAGAGATCTATTTTTTCCAGCATCTGCCATCTTTTTTTTATTATCTTTGTATCTTACAACACCTATTATTTAAAATAAGTTTTGTTAGACTCAAAATGGGAAAGCAGAAACCCTGATTGGCTGTCATTTTTTTCTTCCTAGAAAAATCAGGAACAGAAGGGTACCTATTTTTAAGCACATCAGAAACTTCAGTTGGATTTTGTTATCTCTGCATTATCATAGTCATAGCTACATTTTGCAAAAAAAAAAGAAGTTGACAAATTGCATGTTTGACAGCTTCAAGCAGAAACTTGCTGAATAACTGTCTGTCTAATTTTGCAAGACTTCTGACTACTTATTGCTTTAAGTAGATAAACTGACCATTTTTTTTCAATGACCCCCCCCCCCCCCCCCCCCCCCCCCCCCCCCCCCCAATGTCCAACTGACCCCACTTTACCTTCCCTATTCCCATAACCCTCTTCTATGTTTATCTGAAGTTTTGTGGAAAGAAGAAAATTTGGGCATACAATTGTACTTTTTGGGGCATCAGATATTTCTGAACTTATGCAATGATCAAGCAGCCCTCCACAGTGATAGCTGATGCATAATTATACATCACTGCCCATCATATATCAATTGAATTAATTGTATATTTCAAACTGTTTATTTTGTATGGACTCCATGACTCTCTAGAAACAGTGTCAACACATGGCAATACTGCCTCTGAAGCTGGGAAGCTCAGCAAGATTTCAATCATTTTAAATTGATTGCTTATCTCAGAACTTTCAAGTTCTTTTTCCACAAACTAGCAGAAAACCACTTTGCTCTGGCAAAATCTTTTTGGCTACTTAAAAAGGGCACTTGGACCACCAGGAAAAAAAAACAAATAAAACACACATCCCCAATCTTTCTTCTGGGTAAAAATGCAGAACTCCAGGGCAGTGAAGGATTTATCTAACCCTTTCCTAGTGTATTAGAAGCCAGAACAAACATTCCAGCTCTCCTGGTTTGAAGAAGAGTCCTGTCAACTCATGGCTCTGTTATAACTGTGAAGTGGGTTGAAAGAGAACTCAGTCCAGTCAGTCACCCTCTATTCATACAAAGCAAGAGTTGATAAAGGTTAGACCAATTTTGACTGGAAGTTGAACTGGAACTTGGCCGTCAACTCAAGTTGACTCAGCAATCCAAGCAAGAATTTGCAGGAGGTAGATCCCTTCCCCTTTCTTGCTGGCAAATGCAATTTAATTTAACTTAAGGTATTAGGCATAAAAAGTTCAATAATCAAGAGGACTTCAAAATTTACAACCCAAAAGAAGGTTGCAAAATAGAAAGAATCCCTTGCTGTTGATGCTATCAGTATTGCCACCAGAGCTTCTGGAAACAGATTGCCACCAGGATAACAACAGCCAATCATTCCTACCCACCAAATTTCAAACATCAATATCAAGTATGTTTACAAAAGACTTGCAAGTTCTCCAAGAGACTGCCATAATATATTCTCAATGTTTGAAATCAATATAGAACTGCCTATTAAAAGAAAATGTGTTAGCAGACAGCACTGAAAAATTCAAAATTGTATGCCAAGAAACATATATGTTTCTTGAAATCATATATGTTTCTTTTGAAATCAATATAGAACTGCCTATTAAAAGAAAATGTGTTAGCAGACAGCACTGAAAAATTGGGGTCAAAATTGTATGCCAAGAAACATATATGTTTCTTGGCATTATTATAGATGAAACTCTCAGTTTCCAATCCCATTTTGAAATTTTATCCTGGATTCTATTGCGTAATTTGGGGATGATTCATAAACTTTGACATATGTTTCCAACTAGTATACTTAGGCTTCTCTATTTTTCATTAATCCATTCCTATATTTTGTATTGTTCTTCTGTATACATGCATACCTTTTCTTCAATTGTTAATCCTGTTTGAATTATCCAAAACAAGTCTATTAGAATATTATCAGACAGCACTGTAAGTTTATGTATCATCCCCAAATTACGCAATAGAATCCAGGATAAAATTTGAATATGGGATTGGAAACAATGTCTCATCAATAATAATGCCAAGATACTTTACTGCCCTTTGATGAGCTATCATACCAAGTTCATATGCTATATGCTGTATCCATGGATAATGATTCAATGTCCTCAAAAATATGAGAAAATTACTCTTAGAGGGGTTCACTTTTACCTGATTCACTCTCAGCCATCTTGAAACCGCATTTAGCAATTCTTGTACACTCTCTAGGAGTAATCTCTCTGACTTTGCAATCAAAAGGTTTTCGCCCTATTAATTCAAATCCAGGGAGAATGGAAATGAAATCAGAATTGAAATATTAAATCATTTAGGGCACAATTTCCACCTTAAGCAAGGTCAGAGGGGAGGGGGGAAGTGAAAAACCAGAATTATAATTCGTGTAGTATTTGGTATATGACATCAGAATTGAAATATTATATCATTTAGGGCACAATTTCCACCCAAAACAAGGTCAGAGGAGGGTTGAAAGCACCATTTTTTTCCTACTGATCTAATTTTGGTTTAAAGTGCTTCATTGCCATTTCATGCCCATAAACTCAAATATGAACTAATATTGGGCCTCTCTATTAGAATCAGACTGACTTTAGAGGTATGTGTGTTTGGAGGTGACAATTTTGCTTAAAATTGTATTTTTTGGTTCTAGGCATGCATACCCCCCCCCCCCCCCCATAGAAATAAGGCTTTTCAAATTTGAGAATTTAATTTTTTTAATTTCCATCAGGGGAAGGAATTTGTGTATTATGTGCCACTTGTTCAAGTTTAAACTGTGTAAAATCTGAGAACATGTCAGCTTTTTTGTTACTTTAGAAATAAATTTGGTCTATAGATATATATATATTAGGGGGGGGGGGGGGGTAAAGTACAGTGGGTCTGCATGCAAAATGTGTTTGGTACAATTATTCTGAAGATTACATAGATAGATAAATAAATGTATTTTAAAGCCAAACATTTGGCCATGAACACAGTAAAATAACATAAATGAAAGGCACAAATAACATAAAATTTGATCAGCAATAATCATAAAACACTTAAATGAGACACTACTTTAACTTAATAATTGTACTTAATACTTGGAAAAACAGTCATTGAAAAAAAAAAAAACCACCACTTACATGAAACATTACATTTACTTTAAACTGGGATTTCTTTTTTAGTTAACCGAATTTCCAGATACTGGCTATATATTTGTACTTTACTGAAAAAAATTCAAATGAATTTACTGAAAAATGTGTGTTGTCAATTTAATTTACATATGCTGATATTTATTCCTTAAAATCTTAATTAATTTTTGATTTCTTAGTTATAAAAGTGAAAGCATTTACAAGATTTTTTTTTTCAGTAAAGTATAAATTATATTCTAGCTTTTAGAAAGCATAGGGTTTAGAACTGTTTGACTTATTCTGTTTGTTTTGGGTTTCATTTACTTATTGATACTGACTGATTTGTGGTAGTTGTATGCTTGGTAAATTATTCAACTCTATTTTTGTTTATTTTTGGTTTAATGGAGTTATTTACTTTTTTTTAAACTTATTTTGTCCAAAAGTTTTTGTTTTTATTGATTTGTTTGTTTCATATTGACATAGTCTTTTTCATGTGCCTCTTCTGAAGTTAAACAACAGTTCCTTCCATAAAATATTGAAAGGGTATTAGCCCTTTCAATTTCCAGAACTTTCATTTATGTTGAAAAAAATGGCTATCTCAAAACTTTGATTAGACGTGTTAGGGTAAATGGGCAGCGTGAGAGGTTAGTTGCCCTCCAATCACTTTTGACTATTAAAAAAGAGCACTAGCCCTTTGAATTCCAATTGAAGAAGCCCCTTTTCAAGTTTCTACTACAAAGCTTTTAATAAAAAACTTATATGCCCCCAGGGCATAACTTATAACCCTTGCCCTGATAAACAAAAGGAGGGTCCTGCTCAAAGAAATAATTTCCAGAACTTTCAACTGTGTTGAACAAAAATGGTTATCTCAAAATTTTGATTGGTTGTGTTTAGTGATATGGTGGACATGGAAGGGGTGTTAGGTGCCTTCCAATCACTTTTGGCTATTAAAAACAGCACTAGTCATTTCAATTTCCAATCAAATGAGTCCTTTTTGAAGTTTCTATGACAACATGTTCTATAAAAATCTTATATGGCCCAAGGGCATAACTTACAACCCTTGCCCTGAGGGCTGTGGGGAGGTTGTCATCCTCAAAGACCTAATTTCCAGAACTTTTAACTATGTTGAACAAAATAGTTATCTAAAAATTTTGATTAGATGTGTTTGGTGAAAGGTGGGCATGAGATGAGGGTTAGTTGACCTCCTATCACTTTTGACTATTAAAAAGGGCACAAGCCCTTTGATTTTCTTATCAAATCAGCTGTTTTTGAAGTTTCTACAACAAATCTTTCTATAAAAACCTTATATGCCCCAAGGGCACAACTTACAACCCTTGCCCTGAGGGCTGTGTCCTCCTCAAAAACATAATTTTATCTGAAAATCAACTCTGTTGAACAAAATGGCTATCTCAAAATTTTGATTGGATGTGTTTGGGGAAATGGTGGGCATGGAAGGGGTGTTAGTTGCCTTCCACAATCACTTTTGACTATTAAAAAGGGCACTAGCCATTCCAATTGAATGAGCCCTTTTTGAAGCTTCTGCAACAACTTTGATATGAAGTGCCCTGATCTAAAAAAAAAAAAAAAAAAAAAAAAAAAAAAAAAAAAAAAAAAAAAAAAAAAAAAAAAAAAAAAAAAAAAAAAAAAAAAAAAAAAAAAAAAAAACATTGTGCCAATATTGCTCTTTACTTAGGCAGTGATATTGTGCTGCCTATTCTTGCTGATCAAAGTTTATGTTATTTGGGCCTTTCACTCATTTATGTTATTTTACTGTGTTCATGGCCTTATATTTGGCTTTAAAATACACTTATCTAATATACAGAATAATTGTACCAAACACATTTTGCCTGCAGACCTGCTATACTTTACCCCCCCCCCCCCCCTAATATGCAAATCTATAGCCAAAATTTACTTCTAAAGTAACAAAGAAACTAAAGAAAAAACTGATGTGTTCTCAAATTTTACATGTTTTAAACTTGAGAGAGTGGAACAAATAATACATAAGTACCAAAATTCCTTATCCCAAGGGAAATTAAAAAAAATAGAACTCAAATAAAATTCTCAAATTTAGAAAACCTTTTTTTCCTCAGTGGATATTTTCTGGGGGGGGGGGGGTGTCAAAGACCTAATTTCTAGAACTTTCAACTACGTTGAACAAAATACCTATCTAAAAATTTTGATTAGATGTGTTTAGGGAAAGGTGGGCATGAGATGAGGGTTAGTTGCCCTCCAATCACTTTTGACTATTAAAGAGGGCACTAGCACTTTGAATTTCTAATCAAATCAGCTGTTTTTGAAGTTTCTACAACAAAGCTTTCTTTAAAAAACCTTATATGCCCCCAGGGCATAACTTACAACCCTTGCCCTGAGGACTGTGTCCTCCTCAAAAAACATAATTTCTATCTGAAAATCAACTATGTTGAACAAAATGGCTATCCCAAAATTTTGATTGGATGTGTTTGGGGAAATGGTGGGCATGGAAGGTGTTAGTCACCTTCCAATCACTTGACTATTAAAAAAGGGCACTAGCCATTCCAATTTCCAATTGAATGAGCCCTTTTTGAAGTTTCTACAACAACTTCTTTGATATGAAGTGCCCTGGTCTAGACAAAAAAAAAAAAAAAAAAAAAAAAAAAAAAAAAAAAAACAATACATTGTGCCAATATTGTTCTTTACTTAGGCAGCACTATCATGCTGCCTATGCTTGCTGATCAAAGTTAATGTTATTTGTGCCTTTCATTTATGTTATTTTACTGTGTTCATGGCCATATATTTGGCTTTAAAATACACTTATCTATCTAATATACAGAATCATTATACCAAACACGTTTTGCCTGCAGACCTGCTATACTTTACCCCCCCCCCCCCCCCCCAATGTGCAAATCTATAGCCCAAATTTACTTCTAAAGTAACAAGAAAGTAAAGTACCAAAATTCCTCACCCCAAGAGAAATTAAAAAAAAAGAACTCAAATAAAATTCTCAAATTTAGAAAGTCTTTTTTTCCACAGGGGGTATTTGCTGGGGGGTAAATGCTGGCCACCATATTTTTGATGGGATTTTCTTCTTTTTTTCAGGGCTAAAAAGCATAATTGGAACAGAAAATATTCTTGAAACTCTCTTGAAGGTCTGTCTTGACCCTCTCACTCTTATTTTCACACTCACCCTTTAGCCATTTGAGTGCCCTAGGCTACAAACAAGAGTTGGCTAATTTATTGGTTTAATGACATAATGCTATTGTAGACCCAATCATCTCTCACTGGAGTCAGCCAAGTGAGAGTAAATTGTCATCATAAATTCAAAATACTAATTGAAAAGAAAGAAAAATATATTCAATATTTGTGATTGATAGAATAAATATCAAGCAATTACCTTAAATTGCAGCTTGGAGTGAATCAATTAGATTTCTGTTAATATATGAATAAAACTGAATCACTGGAAGGATATATACATCAAAATAGAATAATTGGTATTTTCAAAAAGATGTCCTTCTAGTCAATAAACTAATAATTTATATGTGTAAACCTTAAATAATTTTTATAATAACCATATTGAAACATAGCTTAGATTTTCAGCTATTCATTAACACTTACAATTCTTCTCAATTCCTATTTGGTTTTTACTCTATGCCATTTCATAAGAATTATCTTTAGATTAAGTTTGTCCAAGACTAACTCTGTCTGTGATTAGATATTTTATGCTAACTTTAAGATCTTGTTTCCAAGATTCAACAGTATTTTCTAGGCTTAAGTTTAAATGTGTGTCCAAGATTATGATCCACTGTTGGTTATCAGCATTTTAGAGATTGTGAGTGTTGTATAGCCTAAGCTATTCATATGTAGGTAAATATGACCAGATGGTCCTCTTCCTCATAGTCCACCATACGACATCCCTAACCCAATGCCACCTATTCTACTCTCCCCCCCCCCCCCCTGTTGTCCAAAAGCGACTTGAAGCACTAGACGTCAATAAGTCTGCCGGTCCTGATAATTTGCACCCAAGACTATTGAAGGAGCTTGCCAAAGAAATTGCACAGCCACTATGCAATATATTCCAACTGTCGCTTGACTCAAAAAAGGTACCCAAAGACTGGAAGCTGACCCATGTCACCCCAATATTCAAGAAAGGTGACCGCACCAAAGCCAAAAACTACAGACCCATCAGTCTGACCTCAGCGGTGGCAAAAACCCTTGAGCGGATTGTGAATGCTGATATTTTGACACATCTCTGTAATAATAATATACTTTCCCCCGACCAGCACGGATTTCTGCCAGGAAAATCGGTTGAGACCAATCTCCTTGAGACATACAGCACCATAACAGATTACCTGGAGAAAGGAACCCCTGTGGACCTGATTTTACTGGACCTAGCCAAGGCTTTCGACAAGGTACCACACAACCATCTCAGATTGAAACTTTCAGCAGCAGGTACCCACTTGGACATGGGTGATTGGGTCATGGACTTTCTGACTGGTTGGGGTCAGCAGGTTCAACTCTTCACAAATAATGGCAATAAGGTCTTCTCTGAACCATGTGATGTTGTAAGCAGAGTCCCCCAAGGTACTGTCTTGGGCCCTACCCTATTCCTTATATACATCAACAATATGATGAACGGAACAGAAAACAACATCACTCTCTATGCTGATGACTCCAAGCTGTTTGGGCCTGCAAACCAACAAAGTCTGCAGCATGACCTTCATAAAATCCAAATGTGGGCACAAAGACTGGCTACTTGAATTCAACACATTGAAGTGTAGTGTCCTTCACTTTGGAAGCAACAACCTCCATCACCAGTATAGCATGTCCAATCCCAATTCACTGGCTAGCTTAGTACTAAAGACAAGTCCTGAAGAAAGAGATCTAGGAGTGCTGATAGATGAACAACTGAAGTTCCACGGCCACTGGCAACAAGCAGTTTCAAAAGCAAATTCAAGCCTTGGTCTCCTCAAACACACTATAACCAGCTGCTCCCGTACAGTCTTTCTAAGGCTCTATAAGGCTATAGTTAGACCCGTTTTGGATTTTGGTATGTGTCTCACCTCCCCTTCTTATAAGAATGACACCAGTCTAATCGAAGGAGTTCAGAGATGTGCCACGAAATGCATAGCTGGCCTATGAGATCTCCCATACAACAAGAGACTGGAATGCATGCAGCTGCCAACACTTGTCTTCAGACGCCACCATGGTGATATGATGCTGACCTACAAGTATAACGCACAACCAAATAACCCCCTCTTTACCAAACATTCAAGTCAGCACCAGACAAGAGGACACTCACATAAGCTGTCAAAACGTTTTGTTAAAACATGAACGCGGCAACACTTCTTTTCCAAGCGTGTTGTCAATGATTGGAATAGACTTCAAGCTGAAATGGCGACTGCACCTACGGCTGCATCCTTCAAGTCCAGACTTGACAAGGAATGGAATAACAAGCCATGGAAATATGAGTGGGACTGTCTGTCCCACTCAACTACTGACTGATGCCAACTTTATGATAATGAGTGTCTTGCTAGGAGGCTGATGCCGCTTGTCATACCCAACCATCTCGCATACTCAATCTGAAGTTACTGTTGTGCAGTGGTGTCAGCTCTATACCACTGAGAATGGTCTTTACAGGCCATTCCTACCTCATGGCCACTGCTACTGAGTGGGCTTAAATTGCATCTCTCCAGCAGACCTCTCCTATGGCGTGTCACTGGGCCCTAACACAGTGACGAATTTTTGCCATCATTTGACCTGGAGCACAACAGATCCAGTATGGACCTTAATTTGCTCTGAAGTGCAAATTAAGGTAATATTGAGCAGTTCACACAAATGCCCAACAAATAAAGTGAAAACACTACTCAATGCCTTTTTTATGCTCTTTCTGAATATAATAATCACTTTACTTGCAAATTCATCTTTAAGCTAGCCTTTCTAACCTTACCCAAATATGTTATATTTACATTTTCCTTGTATTTGTCCCTTATACACATTATATTTCCCTTGAATTTGTCACTGTTGATTCAATTTATGGGTTAACTAGTTTTAACAAGATTGATGTCAACAGAGGTATATAATCCATAGGTTATATAAAATAAACAAAAAATAAGCCATTCAATTAGAAATTTCCCAAAAAAAGGAACAAGGTGTCAGTTTTTGAGTCCCTTAAAGGGTGCAAGATAGAATTGATGAGGGTAGCATTTAGGCTAGTATCATTAAAAAGTGTTAAAAGATCCATTGAGTTATGTTCTCATCTTTAAACTCACACATCATAGAGAAAATTTGTTAAATCTTTCTATATCATTATCAAAAATGGTAAAATTCTATTTTAGCTACTTTTGGCTATCTTGGAAAGGAGGAAAATGAAACTTTCAGGGATGGGTCTACAGGCTGAAGTATGTCCTGGGAAGGTATTTTGAAGTATCTTCCCCCACTCTTTCTTTCTTCCTCTAGAGGGTCCTGGCCTTTGATAACCTTTACAAATCTGTGGTAAAATTCTACTTAAGCTACTTTTGGCTATCTTGGAAAGCAGTTAGGTTAGGAAAATGAAATGTTCAGGAATTAAGGGAAATGTTGTTTTGTCAAAATCTACATAGGTGGACTTGTAATGTAGGCAAATTTCAGGATGCTCCAGAGGGAGAAGGAGTGGTGGTAGGTGCTTCAAAATACCTTCCCAGGACACCCTTTCTACTGTAGACCCATCCCTGAAAGTTTCATTTTCCTAACCTAACCCCTTCCCAAGATAGACAAAAGCAGCTAAACCAGAATTTTACCAATTGTTTTCACCTTCACATTTTGCTCAATCCCAAGTTATGAGGTTTTAACATCTGTAAATACATTTCCTAAATTTGGAGGGGAAAAAACAACACTGATATGGTTTAAAATTCTACTCAAATAGCAGGAATTGCATTTTTGGAACTGAAACCAAAGAAAAAAGGAACTGATAATTGAAAATTAAGGTAAAATGCTATTTTGCCAAAATTAGTCTATTTTGGTGTTTTGCCTATGTAGCCTATAGACCTGTCAAGTAGGTAAATTTCTAAGACTTAGGGTAAGTTTTTTGTTGTTCATATTATTGACTTACAAATAAACTAAACATACCACTTGTTGCCTTTTTGGTAAATATATACCAAATCATATTATTGAGTTAGGAATAAAGTGAATACACCATTCAATGCCTTTTTTATGCTGATTACAAATATAATAATCATTTCTATTGGAAATGAATTTCAGACCCCCCCCCCCTATATATACCTAACCTAACCTAACCCTGAATTGGCATATATAGGGGGGGGGGGGGCTGCTGAAATTCATTTCCAATAGAAATGATGGTCAATATCTATGAAATCATATTATTGAGTTAGGAATAAAGTGAATACACCATTTGATGCCTTTTTTTATGCTGATTACAAATATAATAAGCATTTCTATCAGAAATGAATTTCAGCCCCCCCCCCCCCCCCTATATAGGGTAAGACACCTAGTATTTGGACACTTTAATCACTTTGAAAACTTTTTGACATTTAAACTACTCTAATTACTGTATTATACCACCTAGAAACTTAACTTTTGTATCAAAAAATTTCTGAAGAATTTCTGAACAAGTAGGTTACTAATTCAAATAGTTTCACTTGTACAGTGCCTCCTATTTTTGAATTTACTAACAAGTGACAATTCTGCCTAAACTTGGACATACAAACGGCTCATTGCAAATAGTGATTAAAATAGTATAAAAGATTATGTCCAAGAATAGGCAGGTGGCCGACTACTGGGTGTCTTACCCTAGGCTATACCTAACCTAACCCTGAATTGGCCTATATAGAGGGGGGGGGGGCTGAAACTCATTTCCAACAGAAATGCTTATTATATTCGTAATCAGCATAAAAAAAGGCATTGAATGGTGTATTCAATTTTGTCCTAACTCAATAATATGATTCCATAGATATTGACCAAAATGATTATTATATTCATAATCAACATAAAAAAGGCATCAAATTGTGTGTTCACTTTAGTCCTAACTCAATAATATGATTTGGTAGAACTTTACCTTTCTAGGTATATATTTACACATTTGGGGGTATATATTCTGTGAATTTCTTAGAAAAACTGGAAAAAACAAGCAAAGAAGTGCAGATAAAGGCTCTTAACCAGCAAAATTGGTTAAATAGGATTATTCTACAAAGCTTAATAGGTATGCAGTAAGAATTGTTTTCTTAATATCCTTCCTTTAATTGTTTTCTTAATATGCTTCCTTTTGTCCAGCTGGACTCCTAGACTTAAAATACTGGTTGGCCATTTGGCTAATTTAACGATCTGTATACATATATATATAGCCTACACTATCAAATTAGCCATCTGGTAGGCCTAGTATCCCTGTCAAATCTGGAGTAGGCAACCATTATCATACAACAACGCAGCAGTTTGGCATAGAAACAATGTTGTGACCAGAGAAAAAAAATAGTATAGACAAGGTAACTATTTAAGATATCGAATATGCATACTTTATTCACTTCCTTTATTTGATACCTTGCTTTTCCTTCTTCTTCTTCTTCTATTTAACAGCAGGCGGGCTTTTCAGTAACACTATTTAGCCCTTTTCCTTTTGCTTCACTCTGTGGGCTACAGAGCTACTGGCTTGATTGCCTCATATTTATTAGATATATTCAGATATCTTTCAGCAGATCTTTCGACTCTAGGAGTTCAAATATAAGATGATAGATGTCGATTTCTATACTCTGTGTGCAGGTATAGTTGGCTAGGCTCTTTGCTGATAGTGGGATTTTGTGGTGTTTGAAGTATTTTAACAGTTTAGAAAGCAAGGTATGTTGTGCAGACGTCAGCATATTACATTCAAATAGGCAATGGTCAATTGTTTCAATATTCATATTACAATGCCTGCAAAGAGGGGACAGGGGAATTGAACCACTTGAGTTAGAAAGCTTATATGAGAATGCAAGGAAATTTAGTCCATTTGTTCCAGAACGAATTCTATGATAAATTTTAGAAAGATACTTATTGGGAAAGGGGGAAAGGATAGGATTAATCTTATTAAAATTAATATCTGATAGCCTCCATCGGTAAAATATCTCTAATTGGGATTGGTCTCCCACTTGGCTGGTCAATATTTATAGCATTTTTTGCTATTTCATCAACCTGATGATTATCACTTATGCCAGAGTGGCTAGGAATGTACTGAAAGTAAGTTTTTATGCCACTTGAAGCAAGATTATCAATAATACTGAGACAATGATAAGTGTCAATGTCCAACTTATATTGAGGAGCTGAGGCCAGCAACTCAAGACTTGATAAAGAGTCGGAATAGATGATAATATTATTCGAATTTTCAATCAAAGATTGGTTTTGCTTAAGGTGTTCTAATGCCATGATTATGGCATTTAACTCAGCAGACATTATAGATAAATTATTAAATAATCTCTCGCCCATTGCAATTTTCAGGTGAGGAAGGAAAACACCACTTGCAACCTTCTCATTCATTTTTGACCCATCAACAAATATTTGGAAGTGATTTTTATAGGTAATTGTATTAAGTTCTGCAAATTTTTTCTGAACAAAAGCAATGGGGGTTAAATCTTTATTCCATTTTGAAAAATCAGTATTTATTATGGGAAATGACCAATTCATGGAGGGATTGGGGGAAAGTAGGTGCAATAGACTTTGCTGGTACAGGGAACTTCTTTTGAATATTGGCATACTCATCTGCAATACCTCTATACATGGCTGGATTTCTTAACCAATTATGTAATGTGTGTGAGCTATTTGATTCAATTTTTGTAAGATGTTTTATCAAGAGAAAGCTACGTCTCTCCCTTATTGTTGTTAATCCACTCTCCATAAGCAGAAACTTGGTGCTTGTGGGTTTCCTAAGACCAAATATGAGACGTATTATATCATTTTTGTGTTGTTTCAATTTTTTGCATCTGGGTCTTTGCACATGCACCATAGACAATGAGCCCATAGTCAATATGGGGTCTTATATGTGATTTATAAAACTGGAGTAAGGTTTTCTCCTTACAACCCAGGGGTGTGGAAAGAAGTCTTTTTAGTATATTTGCTTTTCTATAACATTTTTTTATTGTGTTTGAAATGTGGAGGTGGAAATTAAGTTTTTGGTCAAGCATGAGACCTAGGTAATTAATATTATTATCTTCTGGAATAGTTGTTTTATTTAGAGTTAGTTTTGCATTAACATGGATTTGCTTCCTGTGAAATTGGATTATTTTTGACTTGGTGGGTGCAATGGGTAAATCTGAATGTTGAGAGAATTTTTCAAACTGGAAAAGTGACTTTTGCAGATTTGACTGTGCTATCTGAAAGGTGTTGCCAGATGACCATAGCACCAGATCATCAGCATATTGTAGATTCGTGTGGGGTAGGTTCATGTCCCAGAGATATAGGGCAAATAGGAGGCAACTGAGGACTGCTCCCTGAGGTAGGCCTTTGGATATTGTCTTTTGGGGTGAAGAGGCTGAACCAACACAAACAATGAAACTTCGCACTTCTATGAAGGATTTAATAAAAGATACTAGCTTGGGAGGTACTCCAAGGTTTGCAAGTTTATTTAAAAGGATTTGGTGGTTCACATTGTCATATGCTCCTTCAAAATCAAGGAAAGCTGCCACTAGGATATTTTTTTTGAGAAAGATTCATTTATTGCATTTGTTAGCAAAATGAAAGCATCTGTTGAGGAGTGGTATTTCCTGAATCCAGTTTGAGTGTGTGGGATCATGTTATTTTTCTCAACAAACCAGAGGAGTCTGTGATAAATCATTTTCTCCATTATTTTCCCCATCACAGGTGTAATCATTATGGGCCTATAGGACTCAGGGTTATCTTTTGGTTTATTTTTCTTTAGGATTGGTAGGAGGGACGAACATTTCCATATATTGGGGAACCTAGAGGATGCCCAAGCGTGATTATAACAATTTAGCAGTTCTTGTTTGTATGAAGGTGTGAGATTCTTTATCCATGTAGGGTGTATATTGTCATAGCTGCTGCTAGTTTTGGACCTAATATGATGTATTGCATTATTCAATTCCTGGATTGTAAATGGATTAGTTATGTACTCGGATCCTGGGCGTGGTTGGTAACAAGGGTTCATAGGAATTGTGGACAGATTGCTTTGATTGTTTGATGTTAGCTTATTAACAAAAAGAGTTGCAAATAGGTTAGCCTTTTCAATATCATTGTCATAATGGGTATTATTATGTATAAGCTCATACAGGAGTGGGTTGGGAGAAGTCTTTTTCCCACATATGTGGCTTATGACTTTATGTATAATTGGCTCATGCGTTTCTCTGGAGAGATTATTTGCAAAATTATTCCAGTATTTATATTTAGCATCTATTATAGTCCTTTTTAGATTAGATTCTGCTTGTAATTTTTTTAAATATGTAGTAGGTGTTGTTTTTTTTATGAATTCTGTCCTAGCTGCCTTTTTTATCTTCCATTTATTTAGGCACTCATTTGTCCACCATGCTTTAGGAATTTGTTTAGGGAATGTTTTCTTAGGTGTTGTCCTGGGGATAGCATGATTAGCTGTATTTATTAGTAAAGATGTCAAGGCTTCAGCATGTGTGTCAACTGTTGTGTTAGAAATGCATGAACTTTGGGTGAAACTTGTAATTTCATCATTTAGCTTATTTTGGAAAATAGACCAATTTGCTATAGTGTTGATATATTTGGAAGTATGAGAAGAAGTTTCAGCAGGTTCATTTAGGGAGCAAACTATAGCAAAGTGGTCTGTACACAGACTATCAATTTTATTTATGTAAATTTTGTTCAAAAAATTTAAAGACACAATTTGTAGGTCAATTGTGGAGAATTTGGCACTTTTGGGGTTAAAATATGTATTTAGGTTTGGAGGGGTAGCAACAGCTAATTCATTATTATTTGAAATCATATGCTCAATAAATTTACCAGCTTTATTTGCTGGTTTATTCCCCACAAAAGGCTGTGGGCATTAAAATCACCACAAATAATGATGTTTTTTAACATATTAGAATTATTTATATAATTAAAGAAATCCTTGGCATCTGAAGTTTGGCCATTAGGGTTATAAAAGCTTATTATGTAGGTTTTTAAATTATTCAGCCAAACACTTATACCAATTACATCAACATCATTTTCAAAATCTGGAAAATTGATGCCACAAAATTTTATATTATTATTAACTAATAAAGCTACACCACCTCCTTTTCTCTCTGAAGATCTATCCTTTCTCAGGACAGTGTATCCCAGAGACTTAATTTGTTGATTTTGGGTTAAATGAGTTTCCTGGAGGCAAGCAATATTAATGGAATTATTATTCATAAATGATATTAGTTCATTTAGCTTATTTTCTGTGAGTGATCTTACATTCCATTGGAGTATTGATAAATGTTGTGTTGTTGATTTATTCTTCATATGACTGTGTATCAATGTTCAGCTTTGTTAAAAGTAAAGCAAGATCTTTTTTTGCTTGGATGAGCATATCATCTGGGATGTAAATTTTTGCCAATTCTGCAATAATTTTTGTTTTCTGTAGTTGATGTATGTTCATGGCCTGAACTGCATTACAGTTTAGAATGAATAAGCATATATTTGGGGATTGCATTTTTGGTAGTGCATCCTGTTTGTTGGTTAAGGGATTGATTCCTGGTAGTGTTTCTGGTTTGTTTCTTCTTGGGAGGGAGGGCCAGGCTGGCCTCATCTCACCGGAAAACAAGGCTTGCTGGCTTGGTGATTCCTTCTGATAGGGATTTGAGCTAGGGGGCTTAGAAGATGTTGTTTTATATGGGGTGCTTGATGCATTTGGGGCATTTGACTGGGGGTTTTCGTTGGTTTCATTACAGGCTTTATTTGGTATTGTTGGGCAGCATTTGCTTCCATTGCTGCAAAGGGGTATGGGATGGCCTTCTCTGTTGATATTTGGAGTGTTAGAGCTCTTTTCTTGTATGCAGGGCATAATGATTTATTTGTAGATTCATGTGGACCTTTGCAATTGATGCATGTAGGCTGGGTGTTTTTGCAAGTTGTCAGCTCTTTAGGATGGAAAGATTTACAATTACTACACTCTTGGAGAATTTCATTGCATTTGTTTGTTGTGTGTCCCAGTTTGAAACACTTCTGACACTGAATAGGCTTAGGTTTGTATTCCTTGTGTGGTTTGATTTGCCCAAATAGGAATAATTTTTCTGGGATATCAATTTTATCCTTTAGTGTGAATAAGAAGGATCTACTAGTTTTTAGGCCAGTAGAGTTAGGTTTTCCAAGTTGGGTAACATCCTCAACTGGGATTGTGTTTCCAGCCCTATCTGAGAGGCCTTCTTTTAACTCCTGAGTAGATATCTCTGGGGAAACATTGTAAACTACAATTTTTGTTGGTGATTGTTTTGGGTTCCAATTAGATGCAATAATTGGGATATTCAGAAGGGATTTAAGGTTAATTATTGTATCTGCTGATTTCTGATCTTCTACAGCTATAAGCAGAGATCCATCACGGTTAATGTTAAGAGAGAACATTGATTTTAGCAATTTAAAAATTGCAACTCTTATTGCAGTGATCATTTTTATTTCAAAGGGGGTAGTGGGAGTAATTTTAAGGTAAATTCGTAAGTTTTTGGAGGGAGGATCTTGGGCAGGGAGAGGGGAAATGCTTTTAATTGGGGAGATTTTTTTCCTTTTTTTAGAGCTTCTAGAGAGGACCTCTTGAAACCCATTATCATCATTTATGGATGCATTAGGACCTACAGTTATCATTGTCCTATTCTCCGAATCGGAGCCATCATTAGAACTTTCAGATAATGTGCTTGACCAGCCAGGATGGGTATCTTTCACTATGGAATTTGATTTGGGATCTGGGGGGACATTTTTTTTTGGAGGACTTCTGAGCATTGCCTATTGGAAAAAGCTTTAAACAGAGAGACAAAACAAAACTAAAGCAAGAAGGGAAAATGGAAAGATATCAAACCGTCTGCACTATACTATGGGGAGGAGAACACCACAGTATAGCCCTGAGGATGAGTTGAGCAGGATTGGTTTGGTATAACTGCTGATTAGAAGCGATAATAATTCACAAGAAAATTTGTTTTAATTTTCTTATAGAGTTGCTGTTGTGTTGTGATTCGGTACTGTTTGTGAGAAAAAAATTTTGCCTTCTTCTTAAAACTTTTGCGGTCGTACAGAGTTAGCAATCACATTTTTTTTCATTAAATTTCGGTTCAGCCAAAGACATAAAGAACAAATCTTATTCGCACGGGCTTGGTGTCTATAAAACTAAATCAAAAACAAAATTGTACATGAATTTATGCTGAGATGTATTCTAAGTTTCTTAGCTTTAAGGCTGCACTTCAAAATTATTAGCACAAAGCATATACATGTCACAAAATCATGATCAAAATTACGCAATCAAATTCAACATGCCTGATAGACCAAAGATAAAGGTTTCAAGGTTGTATCTAAATGAATCAAAATGTTTGTAATTTTCCCGAGAACAGGACACACAGATGCTTTCTGCTTCAAACAGGCTAATTCAATAGGAAATTCAAAGGGCTAGTATCCTTTTTAATAGTCGAAAGTAATTGGAGGGCAACTAACCCCGCTCCCACGCCCATCTTTTCCCAAACACATCCAATCAAAATTTTGAAATAGCCATTTTATTCAACGTCGTTGTAAGTTCTGGAAATTAGGTCTTTGAGGATAACAACCTCCCCACAGCCCTCAGGGCAAGGGTTGTAAGTTATGGCCTGGGGGCATAGAAGGTTTTTATAGAACACGTTGTCGTAGAAACTTCAGAAAGGGCTCATTCGATTGGAAATTGAAATGGCTAGTGCCGTTTTTAATAGTCGAAAATGATTGGAACGCAACTAACACACCTTAACGCCCACCATTCCCCCAAAACGCATCCAATCAAAATTTTGAGATAGCCATTTTGTTCAGCGTAGTTGATTTCTAGATAGAAAATATGTTTTCCACAACCTTTAGGGCAAGGGTTTTAAGTTATGCCCTGGGGGCATATAAGAACGTTGTTGGCACAACGTATTATGTATTATTTTTTTCCTTTAGAGCAGGGCACTTCGTATCAGAGAAGTTGTCGTAGAAACTTCGAAAAGGGCTCGTTAAATTAGAAATTGGAGTGGCTTGTGGCCTTTTTAATAGTCAAAAGTGATTAGAAGGTGGCTAACACCCCTTCCAAGCCCACCATTTCCCAAAATACATCCAATCAAAATTTTGAGATAGCAATTTGGTCAGCGTAGTTGATTTCCAAATAGAAATTAAGTTTTTCAGAAGGACACTCCTCGCAGCCCTCAGAGCAAGGATTGTCAGTTATGCCCTGGGGGATTATAAGGTTTTTATAGAAGGCGTTGTCGTAGAAACTTTAAAAAAGGCTCATTCGATAGGAAATTCAAAGGGCTAGTGCCCTTTTTAATTGTCGAAAGCGATTGAAGGGCAACTAAACCCCGTCTCACACCCACCTTTTCCCCAAACACATCCAATCAAAACTTTGAGATAGCCATTTTATTCAACGTCGTTTTAAGCTCTGGAAATTAGGTTTTTCAGGATGACAACCCCCCCCCCCCACAGCCCTCAGGGCAAGGGGTGTAAGTTATGCCCTGTGGGCATAAAAGGTTTTTATAGAACGCGTTGTCGTAGAAACTTCAAAAAGGGCTCATTCGATTGGAAATTGAAATTGCTAGTGCCCTTTTTAATAGTTGATAGTGATTGGAAGGCAACTAACACCCTTTCAACGCCGACCATTTCCCCGAAAACATCCAACAAAAATTTTGAAATAACGATTTCGCTCTTCGCAGTTCAAAGTTCAGGAAATTATACCTTCGACCAGGACACTCCCCCCACCCCAACACACACAGTCTTCAGTGTAAGGGTTATAAATTATGCCCTGGGGGCATTAAGGTTTTTATTGAAATCTTTGTCGTAGAAACTGGAAAAAGGGCTCATTCAATAGGAAATTCAAAGAGCTAGTGCCCATTTTAAGAATCGAAAGGGATTTGCGGGCAACTAACCCCCCTCTCACGCCCACCTTTTCCCCAAACACATCCAATCAAAAGTTTTAGTTAACCATTTTATTCAACGTAGTTGAAAGTTTTGGAAATTAGGTCTTTAAGGATGACAACCCACCCCCACAGCCTTCAGGGCAAGGGTTGTAAATTATACCCTGGGGGCATATAAGGTTTTTATTGAAAGCATTGTCGTAGATACTTCAAAAGGGCTCATTCAATGGGAAATTGAAAGGGATAGTGCCTTTTTTAATAGTTGAAAGTGATTGGAGAGCAACTAACGTCCCTCTCACGCCCACCATTTTCCCAAACAGATCCAATCAAAATATTGAGATATCCATTTTGATCAAAATAGTAGAAAGTTCTGGAAATTAGGATGATAACCCCCTCAGAGCCCTCTGTGTAAGGGTTGTAAGTTATGCCCGGGGAGCATACAAGGTTTATATAGAAAGTTGTTGTGGAAATTTCAAAAAGGACTCATTTGATTGGAAATTGCCCTTTTTGATTGTCGAAAGTGAGTGGAGAGTAATTAACCCCCCTCTGGCGCCCACCATTTCCCCAAAAACATTCAACCAAAGTATAGAGATAGCCATTTTGTTCATCGTAGTTGAAAGTTCTGGATATTATGCATTTAAGTATGATGACCCCCCCCCCCCCCGAACCCCCAGAGCAAAGGTTGTAAGTTAAGCCCCGGGGGCATATGAGATTTTTATTGATAGAGTTGTCGTAAAACTTCAAAAGGGGATCATTCAATTGGAAATTGAGAGGGCTAGTGCCCTTTTTAACAGTAGAAAGTGATCGGAGGGTAACGACCCCCCCCCCCTCACACCCGCCATTCCTCCAAACACATCTAATCAAAATTCTCAGATAGCCATTTTGTTCAACGTAGTAGAAAGTCCTGGAAATTGGGGCTTTGAGAATGATACCCCCCCCCCCCCCCAGCCCTCAGGGCTAGGGTATTAAGTTATGCCCTGGGGGCATATAAGGTTTTTATTGAAAGTGTTGTCGTAGAAACTTCAAATGGGCTCATTTGTTTCGAAATTGAAAGGGCTAGTGCCATTTTTAATAGTTGAAAGTTATTGGAGAGCGACTAACGCCCTTCTCACGCCCACCATTTTCCCAAACAAATCCAATCAAAATTTTTAGATAGCCATTTTGTTTAACGTAGTTGAAGGTTCTGGAAATTAGGTCTAACAGCCCTTAGAGTAAGGGTTGTAATTTATGCCCTGGGGACATATGAGGTGTTTATAGAATGCGTTGTCGTTTCAAAAAGGGCTCATTTGAATGGAAATCAAAAGGCCTAGTGCCCTTTTAAATAGTCAAAAAAGATTGGGAGGCTTGATATTTCTATAGTAAAGATCAATGTGGGCATAATGTATTATTTTTTTATTGCTGGAGTTTAGACCAGGGCACTTCGTATCGAAGGAGATGTGGTGGGAACTTCGAAAATGGCTCTTTCGATGGAAAATAGAAAGGGCTGACGTCCTTTTTAATAGTCGAAAGTGATTGGAGGGCAACTAATCCCCCTCCCACGCTCCTATTTCCACATTATGTTTAAAAACTAAATGTTGCCTTAAGATAAAATCGAAATGCACTGAGTTAATGCTAATTCCCAATAAGGCATCTCAGCAGTATCCCAAGAACGACTGAGGGTATTATGTTCAAACTTTCGGCGCTACTTCTGCCCTTAAAATTTAACCAAATCAAAATAGCGATATAATTTAAAATTTAACCAATCAAAATAAATCAAAAATCGATAAAACAAACAAATTACCTTTCCCCATCTCAGATTTTAATAAATATAATTTCACTCTATCCCATCTACATTCTCGTAAATAAAAACGCTCTAAAAAAATTGTCCTTTCTGAATGAAAATTAAATAAGAAAAACAAGTTTTTTTAATTGAAAGTAAGGAGCGACATTAAAACTTAAAACGAGCAGAAACTATTCCGTATATGAAAGTGGCTGTCCCCTCCTTAATGTCTCGCTCTTTAAGCTAAAGTTTTTTATTGTTTAAAAAAAATACGATGGTTCGTGTAACTGAACCATCGTGCAACTGAACCCCATTGAACTGAGTCCTCGTGCAACTGAGGAAAAGAGGTTTTTTTAGACCTATCTAAAAATTTTGATTGGATGTGTTTGGGGAAAT
This sequence comes from Artemia sinica, assembly GCA_027921565.1. Classification (NCBI taxonomy): domain Eukaryota; kingdom Metazoa; phylum Arthropoda; class Branchiopoda; order Anostraca; family Artemiidae; genus Artemia; species Artemia sinica. Next base: position 66,029,967 of record CM051264.1, on the reverse strand, counting down.
GGGGGGCGTGAGAGGGGGTTTAGATGCTCTCCAATCACTTTCGACTATTAAAAAGGTCACTAGCCCTTTCAATTTCAAATCGAATGAGCCCTTTTTGAAGTTTCTACGACAACGATTTCTATATGAACCTTATATGCCCCGAGGGCAAAACTTACAACCCTTGCGCTGAGGGCTGTGGGGGGATTGTCATCCTCAAAGACATAATTTCCGGACTTTTCAACTACGTTGAACAAAATTGCTATCTCAAAATTTTTATTGAATTTGTTTGGAGAAATGGTGGGAGCGGGAGGGGTGTTAGTTTTCCGCCAATCACTTTTGACTATTAGAAAGGGCACTAGTACTTTCAGTTTCCAGTTGAATGAGCCCTTTTAGTAGTTTCTATGAAAATTCTCTCTAGAAAAACTTTATATGTCGCCCAGGGCATAACTTACATTCCTTGCCGAAGAGGTGTGGGGGGTTTATCATCCTCAAAGACATAATATCCAGAACTTTCAACTACGTTTAAAAATGGCTATCTCAAAATTTTGATTGGATGTGTTTCTGGAAATGGAGGGCGTGGGAGGGGGGGGGGGTTAGTTGCCCTCCAATCAGTTTCGACTAGCCTATTAAAAAGGGCACTAGCCCTTTCAGTTTCCAATAGAATGCGCCCTTTTTGAAGTTTCTACGATGAAATTTTCTATAAAAACCTTATATGCCCCCAGGCCATAACCCAATCATTGCCTTCAAGGCTCTGGCGGGGAGGGGGGGGGTTCATCCTCAAAGACCTAATTTCCAGAACTTTCAACTACGTTGAACAAAATGGATATCTCAAAATTTTGATTGCATGTGTTTGGGGAAAAGGTAAGCGTGAGAGGGGGGGGGGGTTAGTTTCCCTCCAATCACTTTCGACTATTAAAAAGGGCACTAGCCCTTTGAATTTCCAATCGAATGAACCTTTTTTGAAGTTTCTACGACGAAGCTTTCTATAAAAATTTTATATGCCCCAGGGTATAACTTACAACCCTTGCCCTGAGGGCTTTGGGGGGAGTGTCCTCCTCAAAAACATAATTTCTATCTGAAAATCAACTATGTTGAACAAAATAGCTATCTCAAAATTTGAACTGGATGTGTTCGGGGAAATAGTAGGCGTGGAAGGGTTGTTAATTGTCTTCCAATCACTTCCGACTATTAAAAAGAGCAATAGCCATTCCAATTTCCAGATAAATGACCCCTTTTCCATGTTGGCGCGATACATTGTGCCAACAACGTTCATTAATTAGGCAGCGCTATTGCACTGCCTATGAAATTATATTTGTTGAATCTTGATTGAAAATATTTTTAAAAGCTAGAATCATGTTTCCGCCAGCCGATAGCTGGAAATTACTTTTTATTAGTGTATTATACATTAAATTGTATTTATTGAATTTTAACTGAAAAAAACTCAAATTATGTTTTTTTTGTTTTTTTTTGTTTTTTTTTAAGTGAAAATCATGTTTTCGCCAGCCGGTAGCTGGCCGCTAGGTTATCCTATATTAACTTATTATGAATTAAACTATAATTTTGAATATTAATTGACTTTATGTCAAACTTTATTAATATAAAGTCAAAATCATATTTACCCGATAATAGCTAGTATATTATCTTGCAACAGATTATTATATATGAAATTAGACTTTTTGCATTTTATTCACTTATTATGTATGAAGTATTACTAGCAGAATTTTAATTGAAATTAAGCCTAACTATAGTACGAGTATGTTTTTTTAAAGCTAAAATCAATATTTTCATCAGCCAGTAGCTGGAATATTACCCTATCCTAGCTTATTATGAATTAAATTATACTTCTATTTCACCGGACGTTAGCTAGTATATTACTTGTATTAGCATTTTTCATATTAAATTAAACTTGTTAAATTTTAATTGATGTTAAGTCAATCTGCTTTTTTTCTTCAGTAAAAATTGTGTTTTTGCCAGTCAGTAGCTGAAATATCACCCTGTATTAGCTTACTAAAAACTGAATTATACTTTGTGAATATTAATTGATTATTTAAAGTGAAATAGGAGGTATGTTTATAAGTATGTTTATTTAAAGTGAAAACCATTTTTAACCGAACGATACCTAGCATATTACCTTGTAATACATTTTCATAAATAAAATTTGATTAGTTGTATTTTAATTGATTTTAAGTCAGAATACGTCTTTTAAAGTGAAAGACATACTTAACCAGGCTATAGCTAGTATATTATATTGTAACGGGTTTTTATACGCCAAATTAAATTTGTCGAATTTTAATTGACCGTCAACAGAGTTGAATTTTAAATGACTTTAAGTCAAGCTATGTTTATTTAAAGTGAATACCATATTCCAGCATAAAATAGCCGGAATTTTACGTTACAACAGCTTTTTTTTATTAATTTAATTTAAAGCCAAATTATTTTCAATTAAATTCGAAATCGTTCTTTCATCGGACGGTATCTGGCATATAACCTCATATCATATAGCATAACACCAAGAAAGATATTTTTACCTGAATAGATATCTAACATCCGAATCATTACTAATGAGGGAAGTTTAGGGAACAAACAAGAGAAGACTAGGAAATATATTTTTACTTTACTACCAGTTTTGACCCGAAATTTCATGACAAGATGTAGCACCAGTGGTAGGTGCCAGCGTCTAGTAAGAAATAATGAAAATAAGGACATATAAAAGGTGGATGGAGATTTCAGACACCACATGGTGTGATCAAGGGTTTGAGCAACTTGTTCTAAGACACCAAAGTTTACTGAATACAATCACGGGATTATATCACGCTGAATAATTCTATTTTACATGAATTTTGATTCAAATTTCATATTTGATTCAATTCCAAGTTTTGATTCAAATTTCATAGCAAGATGTAGCAGCAATGGCGGATAGATGGCGGCGTGCATGCCCTCTCCTGAGCGTACATGCCTGGCTCATAGTACCTTGAGAACATAAAGAGAAACGAAGAAATAGACTAAACGTATTCAGTTTGATTTTTATGCAGTTGCCCTTTCACAGTTGCTTGGAAAGGACCTCTTTTATTCATTGTTTGTTTTTAAAATTTGTCAGTTTATATTGTCATGTTGATTTTTTTCTTTTTTATTCTTTTTACGGTGAATGTCCGAAATCTAGTTAATCTCTACATTCACCGGTGAATTTTCGAAATTCCTTTTTCTCTGCTTCGGTTCAATTAGCTTTGCGAGTCAGCTTTTTCAGACTTATGCAACCTATGATGGTAAAAGTAAAAGTTAGGTTAGGTTAGACTATGTTAGTTTAGATTCGGTTAGGTTAAGTTAGATTAGGTTAAATTTGGTTCTAAATATCAGAAATGGGTTTGAAACCTAACTTAAGCTACTCTAAGCCAACCTAACGTCGTCTAACCAAACATAATCTAATCTAACCTAACCTCCCATCATCAAACCTTGCATTAAATTGAAAAAATTGACTGGGAATGGTGACTAAATCCAAGGAGAAAAAAAAGTATTTCGAACATTCACCGGTGAATGTCGACATTAACCAATTCGCGGACATTCACCATAACATTCCTAACCAAAAAATTTGCACAGTATTCTTCTTTTTCTCACTGGCTGTGATATTGTCACTTTTTTCAGTACATTGTTTTTCATTATGTCAAATAACATACTAAATCATCGCAAGCGGGACATAAACTGCAGTTTATCCCAGAGATTGCCCATAACGCCTCTTGGATCGGCAAGGCCTCTGTTCCGGGGGAAGAAACAAGGGAAAAGTAAGAAAGAACAAAACAAACCTGTTAACAGTTTTTATCCGAATTTCATAGCACGAAACAGCATCAGTGGCTGATTGCTTGGCAGCTTGTAGCTCGGCTTCAATTCCCAGTTTTTCTTCTGTAATTTTCTCCAGCTTAATTTCAAGATCTGCTATTTTTTCTTCAAGCTCTACTGGGATCTCAACTGGGAAGAAAACATAATTTTTTTTTTTTCATTTTTTTTTTTTTCTTCATTGCTAGCAGGGCACTGGACAATCATAGATAGTTGCTTAAGGGCTCATTTAAAAGGAAAAACATGCTCATTGCCATCTATTTTTCCTTTTATACTTCTCGTTTCATACTTCGAATGCATTCATTTCTCTTTCTCCATTCATTTCAATTAATTTTTTTTTATGCTACTAGTTGTGGAATTTATTCAAGTTATATTTCTAAAGATAAAAGCACAGGGACATTTCTGGGGCACAATGTCAATAAAAGGCAAATTTTTGAATTTTCTGAGAATACAAGTGACCATTTTAACATCACTAAAAATTTTAGGAGGGGCACAAGCCCAAAACCTTCTTCCCCTCTGCAAACCTCACTGTTAAAGAGGTTCGAAAATACAAGTAATTAACAGTGCATTTCTAAAAATAAAAGCACAGGGTTATTTCTAGGGGGCAGGGAGTACAACGTCAATAAAAGGCAAATTTCGAATTTACAGAGAATATAACAGAAATTACCCAAGATTTTAGGAGGAGCAGAGGCCCAAAGCTTCCCTCTCCTCCGAAACGTGCCTGTAAAAAAGGTACGGGACACAGATAAAAAACATAACAAGATTACCACCTTTAAGCTAAACCATGCTAACAATAAATTCCAACTCCTCTAAACAATAATAGAAGAATTAAATTGAATAAAGAAAAAAACTGAAAAGAAGAAATGAAACTGAAATAAATATATATTATAATATAATATTATATATATATATATATATATATATATATATATATATACATTCGTCTGTATAAATTGAATTGAAGTAATGTAATTATATGAACAACATGTTTTATGTCAATAATACTCTACCTCTGAGCAAAAAAATTAAAACCAATTTTTGCTGTCTGATTTTGACTCTCTCAGAACCAATTAAAATTAAATGAGATCAGAGAAACAATCTATAACGCTACGATAGGTGTTTTGTCAAGTAACTTAAATGTTGTTTTGCAAACCTCTCTAACGATGGCCTAAATACCTTGAATACCTAACTGAGGCTTTTAAATTAGTCATGAATACCGTTTCGTCACTTTCGACGTTATCTCAGACGTTTTTGTGTACTGCTCCCTAATGAGGTCCCAAACACCTTAAATTTAGAGTCAATTTCTTTTAACCTTTTTAACGTTTTCTTACTTTTTTCTTCTTTTACTTTTCAAGACTTTCAACATTATTTTGGAAACTTCTCCAATAATGGCCTAAATACCTCAAAAGTAGAGCTGGTGTTTTTAAACCTGTTTCAACTACTTTTTCTTTCTTTGGTTTTTGCGACTTATAATGATACAAGTGCTTCTTTAGTGAATGCAGTATTCATGCAAATTTGAGTTGAATTTTTGTTGAAATTTCTTTTTCATTCTTAATGACAATGCAATTCTTGCGAAGGTTGAAAAATAATTGTTTGTTTATATTCTTTTGAATTAAAAAGAAACATTGTTCAAAGATAATTTTTTCTTTTTTTAGTTATTTACATTCTCATAATAAATTTGGTCAGACTCAACTCCTTCTTGATAACGTATTCCCTAGTGCAGAGATAGGATTCTAATTCGGAGCGATCAGATACAGCTTTCGAAAAACTTTTTTTATGAAAATTATTGGCGAGAAAGAAGTCTGAAAATTTTTGTAATTGTTCATATTCTGTTGGAAAAACATCAGAATTCCAAATCTGCCCTATGGATTTGCCTTGACTCACAAGAGAGAGATATGTACAAAGGGGACTTTCCAGCATTATTCGCGTGGTTTATAGAGCTAAGTTGATATTTATTCTGGAATTCAAAGTGTTTTGTTATAACTCTAGACATTCATAGGACCTCACTTAAATTGGACCATTCGAAACAGGGTCACTGCTCATCCACATTTAAATTTGGATTGTAGCCTTCCATTCCCGGGGCTCAAAGGCATTTGAAGTCAGAGTTTTGGTACTCTTTGAAAGACAATAAGTAAAAGATGGCGTTATAGTATCTTACTGTGTACAAGGTAGGAATCCATTAATATGTTGCAGCAAAAACAAATATTTAATTCTTGTGATTTAACACTTTTTGCTACTAGAGGGGGCAGAAAAACAGAGATTTATCCCCAATTTTAGACCACGGACTATTTTGACTTCTGTCTTGCTAACGTAAGGGTTTTAACTAGTATGGTACCCTGTATTTATGTAGGTGCTATAATGTTATCTACTACTACTAACAACTCACTGCAGTGTCAAGCCACCTGAGGCCAACATAGATATGCACACTTCTCCTGTATCTCAACCTACTCAAATATTCCTTCTTTACACCTTCCCATGAAGTTGCGATTTCCCTTAAATCTTTCCTTACGACATCCGACCTGCATTTACCTTAGCCCTAGATGGTTGGCCGACAAGGACGATCGTTGGCAATCTGTCATCCTTCATGCGCAGAATATATCCTAACCATTTCAACCTTTCTCTTATTATAGCCTTAGAAAGCAGGATTGAACGATATTTTTCGTATAGTTTAGGTCTACTGTTGGAGATAAGGTCAGTCAGTCACGTACCCAAACCAATCCGTAGGCAATTTCTTTGGAAAACATCTAGCAAATCCTCCTCTGTTTTTCGGAGTGCCAATGATTCAGATCCATGCTTGACTACTGTCATCACTGTAGCTTGAAATATTCGAATTTCGGTTTGCAGACTTATCTTCCTATGCTTCCAAAACTTTTTCCAACTGTGAAAAAACGCCCTGAGCCTTGGTTATTTGACTTTTAGTATTTTCACTGCACCCACCGTCTTCACTAATAGAACGACCTTTTGATTAAAAACTGTCCACTTGATTGATCTTCTTGCTACCCAACATCACGTCTTCGCTTCCACTTATTCCCAGTCTTAGTGACTTATCTTCTTAACATTAACTTTCAAACCTATTCTTACACCCTCAACTCTCTAGACCTCCAAAATTCGTTCATTTTTCTAATATTTTCGTTTAGGATGCTCAGATCATCAGCATAATCTAAGTCTAGGGGAGTTTCACTTCCCCAATTGTTCGCGTTCGCTAAAGTTCTTCTGATGGCTGAATCAAAGGCTTACTCATAATCTCTAAAACGGAGGGTTATGGGGTTTGATAATTCAGGTACTTCACAAATATTAATCTAAGAGTAAAAATCTGGTCCACACATCCTCTTCCCTTCCTAAAACCACACTGTTCTTCTCTTAAAAGCTTATCTACAGTATCTCTAAGTATAAAAGGCATCAGCATACTAAGTAATTTGCTTCTTATAGAAACCATGCTAATGCCTTTATAATTACCACATTCACTCTTATCACCTTTCTTATAGAGGGATTTAACTGAAGTTGTCCTAAAATCGCTAGGTAAATCACCTTTTCTAGGTAAATCATATTCATACTCTTCAGTAACTTATCTCTAACCCCTAATCACCATATTAATAAAAAATCATTCATCACACTATCAGCACCCGTAGTCTTATTATTTCTTAAGTCCTGTCACTGTTTCTTCCTCACTTAACAAATCTTCCTTCACTTCCAAATTATCACAAACATTTTCATTCTTTTCTGTATCTTTTCCTATAATGTTGTCACAATTTAGCACATTCTCAAAATGTTTTGCCCTTCTCTTTAGCTCTTTCTTTATCACTATTTGTGGTCACAGTCCTATCTATAACCGGGACAAGCCCAGATTAACTATTCCCTCACAATTTTGTAACATACCAGTACAATATTTATTATGCCGTCTGTTTGCATCTTCCAGATCTTCAGCAATTTTATCCATGAACTCCACTTTACACCTTCTTAATCCATATTTTAGTGCTTTCTCGACATTTCTTACATAATTTATTGATGTTCCTGCCTAACAAAATTAGCAATTGGCATCCCTTGTATTAGAAACTCGCTAAATTTCTTTGGGTACCAAAGTTAGTCATTTGCTACCCTGCGTTTAGATCCAGAGGCCAGACCAATTTTAGTGTTATCGGACATTCGCATTTTTATAAATACACCAATACTTTGCGTTCAGAGACTTCCTCTGAACCGAAATTTGCGTACCAAAGTTAGAAATTTGCTACCCTGCGTTTAGATCCAGAGGCCAGAACCAATTTTAGTGTTATCGGACATTCGCATTTTTATAAATACACCAATACTTTGCGTTCAGAAACTTCCTCTGAACCGAAGTTTGCGTACCAAAGTTAGAAATTTGCTACCCTGCGTTTAGATCCAGAGGCCAGAAACAATTTTTGTGTTACCGGACATTCGCATTTTTATAAATACAACAATACTTTGCGTTCAGAGACTTCCTCTGAACCGAAATTTGCGTACCAAAGTTAGAAATTTGCTACCCTGCGTTTAGATCAAGAGGCCAGAACCAATTTTAGTGTTATCGGACATTCGCATTTTTATAAATACACCAATACTTTGCGTTCAGAAACTTCCTCTGAACCGAAGTTTGCGTACCAAAGTTAGAAATTTGCTACCCTGCGTTTAGATCCAGAGGCCAGAACCAATTTTTGTGTTATCGGACATTCGCATTTTTATAAATACACCAATACTTTGCGTTCAGAAACTTCCTCTCCTAGAAAAGGACAAAAAATCTTTTGCTTTTCCAAACGGTTAAAAACCTTTATCTTTAAGCCAAATAATAATACAAAAAATTGGCTCATTGAAATATGAAACCCCAGAAAGAGAAAAAAAAATTTTCTGGGCAAATTGGCCTGAAATTGTCAAGGATGGTTCCTTGGGCTAGAAGATCATTTTTTTTTTTGTGGGGGAGAAGCATGCACAAAAAAGGCCGATCACCTTTTCCCCTGATCTTGTAATTACAAACTAGCCTTTGGGGCTTTAAGATGATGGCGGTCTCACTTTTTTGTGTATGATTATTTGTAGGGTTCTTGGCTGATTTTGATTGGAAGTTCACTCCCACTGAAAATTGGCATTGCAGACAAATGCCCCCAGAAAATTCTATCAACTATAAAATTGAGCAACCAAATGGAAAGTATGACAAATAAAAATTTAAAAAAAACAAGGAATCTCGAACAAAACTATCTATATTCCAAAATACTACCACTACTGCTATTAACAACTCACTGCAGCACCAAGCCGCCTGAGGCCAACACAGCTACACACGCTCCTCATCCATCCCAATTTTTTAAATCCTCCCTCTTTACACCCTCCCAGGAAGTTCCAATTTCCTTTAAAACTTTCTTTATGACATCCTCCCACCTCAGACGAGGACGACCTCTTTTTCGTTTAGCCCTAGACGGTTGGCCAAAAGGACACTCTTCGGCAATCTGTCATCCTTCATCCGCAGAATGTGCCCTAGCCATCCCAACTTTTCTTTCATTGTAGCCCTGGAAAGCGGGATTGAACCACGTTTTTAGTACAGCCTACTGTTTGAAATACGGTTAATTAGTCGGGTACCCAGAACAATCCGAAGGCAATTTCTTTGGAAAACATCTAGCAAATCTTCTTGCTTTTTTTCTTGTTAAAATTAAAACGTTAGGAATAAATTGAGTCCCCTCAATCAATTAAGGGGATTGCCCCCTCCTCAGTACCTCGCTCCTTAAGCCAAAGTTTGAGTTTTGTCGCAATCCTTTAAGAATGACTCCAGAAACACAAGGGTCGTTTAATTAGAACAATAAGAAGAATTTTTAACAGTATTGTAAAACTTTAGCGTAAAGGGTGAAGTGTTGAGGAGGGGACAATCCCCTTCATATACGTAACAATTTCTGTTCGTTTTAATGTTGCTCCTTACTTTCAGTTGAAAAAACTAGTTTTTTATATTTAATTTCAAATAAAAGTATGCTAAGGATAATGTCTTAGGCTGAATAATCCCAAAATTTTACGGGTGGGGTAGGGGTTTTCCAGAAAGATGGAATTATCAGGAGGGTGTTTTACGAGGGGGGGGGTGTAAACTTTACGCGAGAACAATTTTCCACAGAAGAGTTTCCCGTGAGAGGAGGGAATTTTTCATGTAGAGTGGCCCTGATTTGAAGGCATTATTTGAAAAGCGATCAGAAATTCAATAAATAAAAAAGTTGTTTCAACTGAAAGTAAGGAGCAACATTAAAAACGCAAAATAAACAAAAATTATTCCATATATGAAGGGGTTTATTCCTTCTCAACATCTTGCTCTTTACGCTAAAGTTTGACTGTTTGTCTTAATTTTTAAGAACAAGGGCCGTATAATTAGAGTCGGAACCTTTTTTTAAAAGTAGGCTACAAAAACTTTAGCGCAAAGAGCAAAGCATTGAGGAGGGGGTGACCCCTTCATATAAGGATTAATTTATGTTCGTTTTGATGATGCTCCTTACATTCAGTTATAAAAAAAACTAGCTTTTGTTGTTGATTGAAAGTAAAGAGCAAAATTGAATCTTAAACAGAACAAAATTATTGCTTCACAGTTTGTGGAACATATAACTGAGTTGTGATATTGTTTTGTGTATGTAGAATTCTGAAAACTAGTGCTTCACTGAAAACACAAAACTGATGCAACAAAACGGGATTAGCAGTAAAAATCTTAAGAAGGTTGCGGAAAATACAAGACAAATTTAATTAAATGTGTAAAGCAGATTTTCACAGGTAATGAAGTCAATAAATTTTACTATATAGTTTTAAGCAAAAAAAAAAAAGAAAAAAAAATTAAGGAGGCTCAGTTATGAGGGAAGCACCAGTCTTTTAGATTTCTAGAGATATTGGAAAATATTCTGTGTCAGTTTATTTAAGCTATTTTTGTGGATATATCCTGCGAAATCTACTAAGCAATAATTCTAGTTTTAAGCACAACTTCGGTATTTTCTTTCATATAAAAACTATTGATTTTTAGAATCATAGTCATAAGAAAACGCCATTCTTTCAGTTCAACTCCTAAAGTAAAAATGATAATTAAAATTTAATCCATTTTGACAGGGTTTTGTTTATAAAAGTCCTACAGACGCAAACTGGCTCTGCAGTGATCATCGCTACCGTGTTTGTTTTCATAAATAAAATTATGGATTTGAAATAAAATATGGAAATGAAGTACAGAAATTCTGTGAGGTTTTGACTTTATCTTTTTTTATAATTGCAAAATTTTGCCGCGTTATTGGTTCTGGATTGTGCAAGTCAAAATCTGATGGAAAATGTTTTTCACTATACATTTCCTTACAAAATGTGTTTTTAAACTTTAGCTTCCTATGGGCCGTGATTTAGGGCTGTGATTGTCGTTTTCGGAGATCAGTCATATCCGACAACGACACCGCGTTGTGAGCCTTAACGTTTTGCTTCTTTTTTTCTTCTAATGCTAAAATCATACAGTGTGTCGAAACTCATTTTTTCATCTATTATTTGACTTGTTGAAATCAGGCTTACACCGTATTTCTTTTTCAGGGAACTGCGATTATTATTGCCAGCTATGGTGAAAGGATAGATATCACATATTGCACCCTTGAAGAGAACAAAATTGTACCTGGCAATTTTCGCATTTTGCATAATTAGTATCAGCAATTTCGGTACCCATTTTAGAACTTTTATGTGCCTTGTCAATA